>SJYX01017257.1:609969-625419 GCA_006410675.1 Oreotragus oreotragus
CAGGGTCCTCATTACCATCTTTCTAAATTCCATATATATGAGTTAGTATACTGTATTGGTGTTTTTCTTTCTGGCTTACTTCACTCTGTATAATTGGTTCCAGTTTCATCCATCTTATTAGAACTGATTCAAATGTATTCTTTTTAATGGCTGAGTAATACTCCATTGTGTATATATACCACAGCTTTCTTATCCATTCATCCGCTGATGGACATCTAGGTTGTTTCCATGTCCTGGCTATTATAAACAGAACAACATTAGCACTATTTCTAAAAAATATTTTGTTGTCACTGTTTTTTGTTTTTGTTTTTTTTTTGCATTTATATCCTGTTTCACCTTATGGCAATTGCAGCATTTAATAATATTCAGTAAATCTCTCAAACAATAAACTATATTTTCTTAACACTATGTTCCCTTAAAATATAAATTAGGCTTATAGATTTCTAAGAAATCTCAACATACATAAATTTATATGGAATTAGTTGCTTTTACATAAAGGATACATAACTTGATAGCCTACTCTTTAAAATCATTGAAAAGAGATGATCTGAATTAATTTATCAATATGAGAAAAATCATCACAGTTGAGTCACATTAATGAATGGGAGTGAAGATATTTCTGACAAATACAGAAAATGATTTTTGGTTCTTTCTTTTTTTGTAGAATTTTACTCACCTATAATGTTATATAACTCTATGGTTATATTTCATATGGAGCATTATGTAAAGTTCAAAAATCTAAGTAAAGTGAATACTGAAGCAAAGCTTAATTTTAACAGAGAAATAGATGTGAGCATTTGAAAACACAAGAGAAATTAGTCAAGATATGAAGGGATGTCTCTGAAGTTTCTTAAAGGGGGGTAATAAAATCATAGCTGTTGCTGTTCAATCACTAATTCATTTCTGACTCTGCAACCTCATGGATTTTAGCCCACCAGGCTCCTCCCATGGAATTTCCCAGGCAAGAATACTGGAGTGGGTTGTCACCTTCTTCTCTGAAGGATCTCCCCAGGGGAGATCTAGGAATCAATCCACCTCTATTTCTTAGTGGGCAGATTCTTTACCACTGAGCCATATGGGAAGCCCATAAAATCATAGACAGGAGGCAAATAATAGTTACCAATGCTTCCTTCTCAGAGACTATAGGTGTTATTAATATTTTCAGGAAACAAAACTTCATTAGGAGGTCCCCCTTTCATTGAGGATTAATCTATCACCAAACCATTGAATCACTCTCCAAATTCCCATGTAAAGGACTGGAGAGCTAAATTCTTTAAGGTAGCAGCCCATGACAAGATTACATAATATAATAATTCTGAGGTAAACAGTATACTTGATTACAATACTCTAGGTCACTCACCACTTCATAATTGCCATGTGACATTACTACGTCTGAGTTTCAACTTTTTACCTGTAATTGGTATTGATACCTTTCTTACTAACTTTACAAATTTACTTCAAATTTTAATGATACAGTATGTATATACATGCCATAAAAACCATTCATTCATATACGACAAAACCAAAGACCAGAAAAAGAAAAGTTATTTTTTTGATAGAGATTCTCTGAGATAGCTTTGTAGAGAAATTACGGGTCTCTACCTTGACATATCAGCTTTGCTGATACTTCCTCATACTTTTGGAAATGTTTTCTACATATCTGCTTTCCACAGGAATCAAGGCTAAGCAGGGTATTAAAAAAAATTAAAACTGCTATATGGAATGTATTAAATGTTCTGTGAAGATACACAAAAAATTAAAACGTAAACCAGGGTTAGTTATGTAACTTGCTATTCAAAACATCCTGTTCCCACTATCCCCTCCTCCAATTAGAAAGGCCTTCTTTCTTAAAAATAAACTTTCTCATTAGTTCTTCCCAGAAAGCTCTATTCAGTTCAGTTCAGTCGCTCAGTCATGTCCAACTCTTTGCGACCCCATGAATCGCAGCACACCAGGCCTCCCTGTCCATCACCAACTCCCAGAGTTCACTCAGACTCGCGTCCCTCGAGTCAGTGATGCCATCCAATAGCGTAGCAGTAAGGCGGGCAGGTTTTCTTAGGTAGGCTAGGGTCTGTAGGTCAAGAGTTTGAATCCCAGAAAGCTCTATTCATCCAGTTTATACCACTTATTCTCTAAACACACTCTAAACTTTGCCCCTTGTATTCTTGATATGATTTAGTTCTATGTAATGTATGTTATGAGAGATGGCCCCCATTCCCTTTGGTGAAGGAATGAAGAAAGAATTTGCTAGCTGCTGAGACAGCTGCTCAAAAACAGACCTCAGTTCCCTGTCCCTTTTTAGAATTTCCTTGTCTCAAAAATGATACCTTCCTAGAGGAGCCTGCAGTCAATGCCTGTGTGACAAAGAGTTATAAAAGCCTGCTACTCTCTTTTCAAATTGGGACAATCTGACGATCCCTTACAGGTGGAGAATTCCCATGGAGTTGGCAGAGGATTCGAATGAGACTGTATCATGGCTCAATTTCTCTTCTGCTCAGTTCCACTCCCTTCTTTCTCTTCAAATAGTGCTGATTCCAATTACAAGCCCTAACACAATTCCTGCAAGAATCTCCATCACATTGTCTGCTTCCTAGAGAGCTCAATTTGGGAAATTAATCCTCTTTTAAGAGGTTACAGCTTTTATCCTTAGTTAAGAATTGTAAGTCATAGATCTCATTAAAAATGATAGCACCTGTACACATATTACTCAGCTATCAATAATCAGCAGTCAACCCTGCACTGTACAATGTATAGTTTGGACTCTATTACGATTGTCCATTTAATTACCAACACAAGATGAGCTCTGCGAGGTCTTCTGTCTCAGACCTCTCCTTTACTTAGGAGGACTACATGAGTCCAAAGACATTAAGTGATTCAACTTGACACTCTTTTTGTGTACCTTTTACATTTAAAAAGTACCAAAAATATATATTGTGTTCACTCACTAGTAATTCTTATCATTCAGTTCAGTTCAGTTGCTCAGTCGTGTCTGACTCTTTGCGACCCCATGGACTGCAGCATGCCAGTCTCCCTTGTTCACTGCCAACTCCCAGAGCTTGCTCAAACTCATGTCCATTAAGTTAGTGATGACATCCAACCATCTCATCCTCTGTCATTCCCTTCTCCTCCTTCCTTCAGTCTTTCCCAGCATCAGGGTTTTTTCCAATAAGTCAGTTCTTCACAATTATTATAATTGTTGTAGTATAATACACTCATTTTATTCTAATAAATGTTACAGGCATTAAGCTAAAAGCTAATTTTTCTAACAATATGAGGAGTTAAGCAGCATGATCCTATCTATCTAGGAGAAAATTCAAGTTAAAGAGGTGAAATATCTTATCTAACGTGAAGTAATCATGTCATCAAATATCAAATCCTATGCCTTTTCCATTCATGTCTGAATGTTTTCACTCATAAAATCACTTAACTTTTCTTGCATGTGACTAGCTTCCACGTTGGAATTAACTGCACAACATGAGTAATACAGAAAGAACCGTGCTAGATGGTAAAGACACAAACATAACATAATTATTGATCTGAAGAATAATTGCTAAGTCTCTTACATCTCTTGGCGGGAAACCACATATTATAATTTTATGTTTTCTAACAAAGCTAAAAATTATCTGATTGTCTAAGGGATCCCACAGTGAATCAAGGTATTATAGACAGAGACAGTAATTTTAGGGTGAGCGGTTTTTACTAACTTTTCTGCAGCCCATTTTGGTGTGTTAATGCAGTTGATCTGTGGGAGGAAGGTAGTGGTGATTATTCTGTTTTCATGGGACAAGTCCTCCTGAGAGCTCAGAAAATGAATTACTCATCCTCCTTCCGGCAAAACCATATTCATTCTAAAGTTCTAGATTGATTGGCATCTTTTCTGTGAAGACTCCCTTTCTTTCCACAGAAGAAAATCATTCCTTCTTTGAGGTTTTATATTTTGTTCCTAATCTTGTTCTATAGCATGTATCACATTATATTCAGGTACCCTCTCATTAGTTGTATAATTTAATATACATTGGCTACAGTAATGGCTCCTTATAAGGACAGGACCATTCTTTGCTCTTCTGTTCTCAGGATCCCACACAGTGGTAGACATAAATTGACTTATATTGACAATACTACTCAGAACAGTTGTTTGAGTTAATGTTCTGAAAAGTAGCAATTAAATAGTTACCTCTTCAGAACACTTATGCAATTATCAAGACCATATCTGTTCCAGACAGTATTCCACTGTAAGGAAGAATGACAATCATAACTTCATAAATCAAATGCATGTTCTTTCCCCCTTACACACACACACACACACACACACACACACACACACATCTCCAGTGTACAAGTTCGATCTGTGTGACTACACCCTTAATAGATCAATATCCTTTTGAACAAAACAACAACAAAAAATACATTTTAGTCAGCTTGTGTAGGTCATATGTTCCTGATAAGCAAACACAAAAACTATCTAAATATAAATATCATATATTATGCTTCTCTATACATGTCTCAACTCTTCGCATGAGGTGGCCTGAACTGAACTGATACATGTCTCATCTTAAAGTTAATTATTTTTTTAAACAAGAATCTGTCTTAAGATAACCTGTGACTGAAAAAATTAATTTCTCCCTCCTGCCATGCTATAACACACAATTGCCAATTCTGGGCCTCGATTATATCCCCCACCTCGGACATATGACAGTAGATAAAGATTATAGTGTGCTTTGCCTTGGCAGGTCCACAAAGTGTTGCAAAAAAGAGGATTAATCAGCAATCGTTATGCTCCTCACTGAAATAACACTTTTATGACAATAAAGAGTTTAAAATTTTCTCCAACATCTCATTAACAGGATAATACAGGAACATACACACCATTTTATCTCCATTTTACTCACGTAGAACCTCTGTGGTCCACCCAAAAGTATTATCTCGTAAGTAGCAACAGGGGCTAGTATACAGGTCCTTAAAGACCTATAACCCTACTACTATCCTGAGAAAAGGACAAGGGGTCTTCAATGCACTTCCATTTCCACAAATGCTGCTATGGAGGGTCCTGAGCTTCAGACTTCACATTTAATAGAAAAAGAACTACAAAGTATACACACAGTCTTTCAAACACTGCCTGATGATTTTCCATTCTTACACTCTCATCCTGCCCAAACACATGCAGATTCTTTTTGTCCCAGTGTGTTGCTGATGAGGGTAATAACTGACCAGGGACCCTTAAATTCATTACTGAAGTGACTGCAGCATAAACTAGGTGGGAGGTAATGCAGTTTGGTTAATGTAGAATGAGAATTTTAAGGATCACTGTAGATTTCCATGGATGATCATAAATATGGGCAAAGTTTCAAACCATTCTCCCCTTAGAAAAAGGAAAAATATTGATGATGTAGGGAGAGGGTGTGGGTATCAATTTAACTGAACAATAATTGCTAACATATTTTATATTTTATGCTAAAAATATATAATAACTTTAAAAATTATCACAGCTTGCTGCCTTATTAATGTATGTCTTTTTGAAAGCAGAAAAAGCTAAAAGTATATATTCATGGGTTTTTAGCATTTGAGATGTATGTAGGCAATTGTGAATTAATGTTTTAACGTAAAAGTCCAAACTATTTTTTTTAAAAACTGTATTGTATTTATTCTTTTTAAAATGTTAATAGCTTTTTTGAGATATAATTTTCATACCATAAAATTTATGCATTTTAAGTACACAATTCAACATTTTAAAGTATATTTACAGAGCTGTATAACCACAGCAATCTAATTTTTATACATTTAAATTACTCCCGAAAGCAAACAAACCTAGTTTACTCTTAACCAGGGTAAACAAGGGATAAAGCCATTTTACTTAACTACTATAAGGTAGTTGATTCAGGAATTTATGGAAAATCTATGACCTATTTAGGCTGTGAAGTGTTAACTTGAAAAGTTAAATAATAGTCATTTAAAGAGCAAGAAAACAGATCCTCAAAGTGGTCTATCTGATGAACTCTACTTGTGGTATCAGTTCAGTATCTTTAGGTTGAATTCAAAAATAAATAAAAATATCCCTTCTTATACTTGTTATCAGCAGGAATAGAGCAGTTTTTCTAGCTCAGCAGACCTAAGAGTTTTTATTAATGATTCCAAAGATAGCTCTAGGGTCACAAACAAGAACCCAAAATGTTTCAGAACCACTTACTGTAATGTTATGATGACAAATTTCAATATAAAGCAACACAAGTAAAAATATCTAGTGACAACAGCATTTTAAAAGAATTGTAAATGAAGTGAGGGTAAATAAAATGAGTCAATACAAGTATTAGTTAAATCAGTTACTTCTTTTGTCTAATTTTTGAAGATTTAAAAGTTTCTATGCTGTTTTACCTCCACACGTCAGCTTTTACATTAAGAAATCTGATTTGCAATAGCCTTTTAAACAAACATCAAAATAAAGCCTTTAAAATAGGAACTCATTAATCTGTTCAAAATGGAAAGCATAAGACTTATGCATAGGTTTCATTGTACAAATATTATTTAAATAGATAACATTTTATTAAAATTGGTATAGATATGAAGAATAGATTAGTCTATGTCCAGGAATTTGTGATAATAATGTCTATTGACAGCTAGCCAAAGATTAAGAATACCTTGTTATAACCTTATTATGATGCTTACACAACTCAGTACTCTGGTACAGGTCTAATTTTATTAATGACAATGACATAGCACTTGGCTACACTGACTGCATAGCATCATCCTTCAGCAGCAAGAATTTTCAAAAGTTTGCAAAAGCCCTCAATTTCTGGAACTTCCCTCAGTCATAAGATTTTTCTGAAGGTTGAGAAAGTCCCCAATTTCTGAAGCTACCTTCCCAATTTATATTTTCCAAAACCAACCTAAACACAGCAAAGAATGGCCAAGTAAGGGATCTTAAGTGAAAGTAAGAAGACAAGTCAAAACTGCTTTTAGGCTGCTACCAGTTCACAACCTTCATGTTTATTATATTTCTTAATTCATTTATTTTTTAATCCTCAGGAGATCTCCTAAATACTTTTTCCAATATTATAGACATTAACATGACATGATCACAAATCTAGGGAGGAATGTAAATTCCTTCATGCAGTTTTTAAGGCAGATTTGCCATCTATTACAAACATCACATTTTATGTGGTTGTCACTACTTGAGACATTGAAGCCAACTCCTTCATTATTCCTAATTATATAAATTTTGATCACGAGCACTTAACACATAGCACACCAAAAGGTAAAAAATGCAAGAAATATCCCACATCTTATTTTGTCCATTTTCCCTGTCCTCCCCTTAAGCTGAACAGAATTGCTTCTCTTAGAGGAACTTTAACTGGTTTACAATTTATCCCCTTTTATTTCTCCTGCCACATCTCTGCAGGAGATGTTAATGAGTCTAGTAATGATTTAACAGACAACAGAAGAAATAACAAAGAAAAGCTAAAGGTGTGAATACTCAACAAGCTGGACTAATCAAGTTCTGTACAGCTGAGTTAAGGAAATATTCAAGCGCGAGATCTCACTTACTTTTTCACTCAGTGAAGACAAACAGGAAAACATACCTGCTTGACCTGTGGTGACACTGACAGCCGCAAAGAGCCTCTGGGATCGACTTAAGTCAGAAACTCCATTTACAGCTTCAACTTCAAAAGTATAATTAGCGTGGGCCAGCAGGTCCATGACAGTGACATAGTTATCCTCTAATCCAGTCTGCTGGGGCATGTAGCCAATGTTACTCCCACAGGGAACGCATTCGCCCTGCTCCCAGCTGCATCGCTTACACAGTATTCTATAGGTCACATCATTTCTTCCCCCATTGTCTGCAGGGGGACTCCATTCCAAGCTCACTGTGGTTTGGTTGATATTGAAAATAAGGTTCTGTGGTGCAGATGGAGGCCCTTAGGAAACCAAAAATAAGTAAATGAATAAACAAAAAAGGCAAAAACAAACAACCAAACAAATGAAAGCATCCACGTGGGGCATTAAGCTAGTGGCTCAATTACACACAGAAAACTAGTCGAAATGCTTTCTTTCACATAAACATTTCATTACCTTTCCTAGAGAAACCTTATAAAAGCCTTCCTGAATTCACTTGGCAAGAGGCTATATTTATTTTCCATTTAATATGTCAAAATGAAAACAGGAGAACGACTGTCTTTGTAGTTTTGCCACAGTCTTTAGCTATTTTTCTTCCGAGCAATTAAAAAAGAATAGTTAATGCACCTAAAAAAACAGTTGTGCAGTTGTTTAAAAATAGTTTTTCTTTTAAACATATAAGAGAGAATACATCTATTAATTCTTAATGTGCTCAAGAATGATTTATAGTAATGTCTGGAATTGGCTTTGGATTTGAGTCTCTCAAACATTTATTCATTGAAGCACCAAGATGTGAGATGTGCTCTATTTAGTGATGGAATTTTAATTCAGAAACCATTACTTTTTAATTACATTTAAAGCCATGCAAGACACAAATAACTTTTACATTTTATTTGTTATTCCTATTGGATACATGTGTAAAATATGATTAAAATGCAAGATCTGGGAGACATGAAAACTACATTGATGATGATGTCAGGTGTATCTATTTTATATTATTGTTTAGCCTTATTGGTTTATGGAAACTTTGTAAGTATTTAATAATAATTAAGAATATACTCAGAAATTTAAGGCTTATCTCAATGATGTCACAATTCTACAAACAAATGGAAGGGATCTGAAAGTCTTTATTTTACAATCACGAACTTACTTGTGCATGCCACATATGGTGGGTCAGATGGAGCCCTGTAGTACCCATCCTCACAGTCACACCTTGAGGAGCCTTCTTTATCAGAAAAACTGTGAGTTGGACAACGAGAGCACTGAAGGTCTTGAGAGGAAGATTTGTAGAATCCACGGCCACAGGCTGAGAACACAAAAGAAGGTAAAAATAGAAACATGAGAACAAGCAGACCCTTTCCGAATTTTAGTAATTTTTAGCAAATAATAAAATATGAAATCTGATTTTCAAGTGTGCTATCATCAGACTCAATAAAACCTGGATTCTAATAAGAAATTTCTAACATATTCTTTTTATATCTGTAGCCCTGTTTCCTGACAACGATCACTAACTATAAGCCGTAAGTCTCTAATTAAACAGAAAAAAAAAGGGAAGAACATGCCCTTTATGGTATAATTCTATAATTCTGTTTAGTGTATATCAGTAAACCTATTTTACAATACTACATTTTAAAACAAAATAATAAAATCCAAATAATACAGCAAACTTGGACCTGTAGTTGGCATCAGTCCAAAATCTAGAGCCCAAAACTAAACACAAACATAATTTATTTAGACAAAATCTCAGCATGGTTAATTCAAGGGAACTTTGATTTCAGTAGTAATTAACTTGCTTGTTGATTTGCATTAACACACTTCAAAGTTCTGTTTTCTTAATCTAATACAGCTGTAAATTAAGTCTTTATGTGTGAATATGGTTCTTAGTGAAAAATATTAAAATCATTTTATGACCTGACTAGAAATAATAGTGATGCAAAAATTTTTATCTTAAAATGATAGAAATGTATTCTCCCTACCAATTTTCAGAAAACTTCAAGATATAATTTCAACCAATTTAAGTTCTAAGGCAGTCTGTTTTCCACTAAGCAAACTTCCCTGTTACTAAAAATAATGAAATCCTATGGATAGGAGAAACCTATTCTATCAGAAATAAGGAGAAAGCCATTGACTACAAACAGGTGATGACTCTCCTCTAGAGGGAAAAGTTAGGATAGTCACAGTAACACAGCTCAGCAATGAACAGACAGGCACCCAAGACATCTACCACCTTCCAGTGACTTTCCCTTACTCATTTAGACTACATGTTATAAAATCAAGTAATCTGGAAGCGTGTACTAACTCCAGACATTTTACATATTTATCTTCAATTAAAATTTAGCAAATTCAATTTTCATTATTTCAACATTTTTTTAATTAATTGATGGTACCATACATTGAATATATTAAAGAGATTCAATTTGCCCTCCATATTTATTAAGTGAATATCTCTTTAAGTTTCAGTGACCTTCAAATTTATGGAAATTAATAAATCATATCTATAAAGAAAAATTACTGAATATTTAACATGAATTCAATTGTAATGTCTATGTATTAGATTCAAGTTTATTTAATATTCTCAACTTGGGCATTATTCAGCAGCATAATCACATTTTCACTCATGGGTGGAAAAAACAATCCTATCTTATTAAAAAAATCCTATCTTATTCTCTAGGGAAAAAAAAGTTAAGTCATTCTATACTTTTGCTCACATGCTGAATATTTAATACATAGTTTGGTACAATTAAGAAATCCAAATTATCTTTTAAGCTTAAAGAAAAAACAAGGCTGTTTTATATGAACAAGATAGGTATTTTAGATAACTTAAAAACTTAAAGATAGATTATATTGTGATAGATAAAGATTTGTGAACAGATCTACCATCATCTCTATATAAATATATGATCCACTTTTGCTCTCAGAAGCCAGTCTGCCTTTAGTTGGCCTCCTCAATTCCTACAAGAGGGAAACACTGGCAAACATATTAGGCCAGTAGATGAATGCATCTTCACATGTTCTTGTAGCAATTACTACAAATCTAAGACACAGAACAGTGAGATCCATTATGAAATAATATCAAAAAATACTTTATAATGTTTCTAAAGATATGATCTTGCCACATAAGAGAATGGTTAACTGGTAGGACAAAGGATTTAGCATGGATTTCTCAGGCTGGAAATTTCTCTAAGTATGCACTGTATCTTGCTCCATGTATTATCTGTAATTCAGTGATCAGATAGAACATCCATAATATAGAGACTGCAATGCTTTATTCACAACCTGCAGCTTGATAACACAAAGTCCCAAAGAATTAAAAAAGAAAAAAAGATAAAGACAGAGAGAAGAGGTGTATGCTGATAGTCTTTGATGATATTATATGTATTTATTTACTTTTTACAGGGATAGGAACTTAGGAAACAAGAAAATGGACACAATGGCAACATGATATAACATCTACTGGGTAAGATCAACATTTAATATCTACTGGGTAAGCTTTTTTCTTTCTTTTGTTTCTATCCCCAGGTCATGCTAGCGGTAAAGAACCTGCCTGCCAATGCCGGAGACTTCAGAGCCCCTGGTCAGGAAGATCCCCTGGTCAAGGAAATGGCAACCCACTCCAGTATTCTTGTCTGGAGAATCCTATGGACAGAGGAGCCCATAGGGTCACACAGAGCTGGACACAACTGATGCAACTTAGCATGCAGGTAAGATCAAACAAGATTCTACTAGGTAGCCTCAGTTCAGTTCAGTTCAGTTCAGTTCAGTCACTGAGTCGTGTCCGACTCTTTGCGACCCCATGAATCGCAGCACGCCAGGCCTCCCTGTTCATCACCATCTCCCGGAGTTCACTCAGACTCACGTCCATCGAGTCAGTGATGCCATCCAGCCATCTCATCCTCTGTCGTCCCCTTCTCCTCCTGCCCCCAGCCCCTCCCAGCATCAGAGTCTTTTCCAATGAGTCAATTCTTCGCATGAGGTGGCCAAAATACTGGAGTTTCAGCTTCAGCATCATTCCTTCCAAAGAACACCCAGGGCTGATCTCCTTCAGGATGGATGGGTTGGATCTCCTTGCAGTCCAAGGGACTCTCAAGGGTCTTCTCCAACACCACAGTTCAAAACCATCAATTCTGTGGCGCTCAGCCTTCTTCACAGTCCAACTTTCATATCCATACATGACCACTGGAAAAACCATAGCCTTGACTAGACGGACCTTAGTCGCCAAAGTAATGTCTCTGCTTTTGAATATACTATCTAGGTTGGTCATAACTTTTCCTCCAAGGAGTAAGCGTCTTCTAATTTCATGGCTACAGTCACTATCTGCAGTGATTTTGGAGCCCCAAAAGATAAAGTCTGACACTGTTTCCACTGTTTCCCCATCTATTTCCCATGCCTGGTACCTATCAATTCTGGAAGCCCTACCTTGTTGTTGTGGTTCAATCACTAAGTCATGTCTGACCCTTTGCAACCCCATTGCTATAGCCCACTAGGCTCCTCTGTCCATGGAATTCTCCAGGCAAGTATACTGGAGTGGGTAGCCATTCCTTTCTCCAGAGGATCTTCCCAATCCGGGGATCGAATCCAGGTCTCCTGCATTATAGGCATATTCTTTACTGTCTGAGCCACTAGGGAAACCCAAGATCAAACCAGTCAATCCTAAACAAAACCAATCTTGAATATTCACTGGAAGGACTGAAGTTGAAGTTCCAATACTTTGGCCACCTGACACAAAGAGCCAACTCATTGGAAAAGACCCTGATGCTTGGAAAGATTGAAGGCAAAAAGAAAAGAGGGCAGCAGAGGATAAGATCGTTAGATAGCATCACCAACTCAAGGGACGTGAATTTGAGCAAACACCAGGAGATAGTGAAGGACAGGGAAGGCTGGCAGGCTGCAGTCCACGGGGTCACAAAGAGTCAGACTTGACTTAGCAACTGAACAACAACAACCAGGTAACACTACCAGAACTGGTAGGCAGCAAACTACCTAGTGGAATCTCTTGCAATTCTCATCCTCCTGTTGCAAATAAAGGCTTCTAACTAAAGGCTTACTCTCACTTTTCTTACAAATAAGGAGGACCCATTTCTTGCTCCACTTCCATGATTTGTAGAATACCTATGGTACCTAATGTAGAGAAATTTAAAACCCTTATCACTCAACTTTCAAATTACATTAAATTCTGTTACCATTTTAGCAGATGGGAAAACAGATTTGAAGCAAAGTTAACATGAGTTCCTCAAATAATTCCATTGTCTAGGTTAAAACTGGATTTAAAACACAGGACTGCTGATACTTAACCATATGCTATTGCTTCAGCCTTGACTGCTGAATGAGCCAAAGTCTGGCATCTATTCAATGTGTCTTGAAGCTTTAGCATCCCCCAAATGAATTTTCAGTGGGTACCTACTATCTTTAAGTATACCCTTTGACTATTTAAAGCTATTACTTTAATTTAGAAAATGGTGAAATAATATCCTAGCTAGCACACCTTACAGAAGAGGTGTATTAAATAGATCTTTTCAATTTCACTATGAATTTTGGCACTGAGGATGCCTGCAAAATGATGGAGTACATGCATGGCCATCATTAAATAGATAATGAGAGAAGCAATCCCAGAAAAATGTGGTCATAAAAGATTTAACATTTTTTTTTAAGTACTATTCTGTTTCAGTTCAGTTAATATTGAAAATAATAAGTTGTAACAAGATGGCTTTCACTCACCCTCTAAGGAAGCCATTAATTTAAATTTATTAAAAATAAGTATAAAATCTTAGGAGCTGCAGTATGAAGAGGAAAGCCAAGAACACAAGAAGATAAGCTGTATCTTTTAGGATAGTAGTTTGAGCAATTGGGTGGTAAAAAGTTTCAGAAAGAAGTAACAGATGCTCATAAAAGTAAAATTTTAGATAAGATATCTAAATGAAATAGCTTGAGTAAAATACTCAGGAAGAGAAGCTGGGGTGAAGTGATATACCTGAGATTTAACCACTTAAGGAAGACTTAAATGAGCTCTGCAACTGCTCCCAAAAGCCTACATAGAAATAAAGGCAATTTCTCCTTTCTTATAAATGCAGCTTGTTTTCCAAAAAGGTACAAGTAAAAAAGTTTTTCATGGTAAATGCCTTCTGAAACCGCAATCAAAGATAAATTCTCTTCATACATAATGGTGACGTATATAAGAATAACTTTCCAGGAATTGTGATACAGTGGTTTTACAGTTTTTTTCTTATTTTGCTTATTTTTATTATTTTGCTTCAATTCTCAATTTGTTCAACAGCATTTGAACTCAAAGCAGATTAATTAATATAGTGTATGCACTATCATAAAATTATTTACAGTAAGAAATATACTATTTTAATTTCCTTCCTTTCAATAATTTTGCTTTTTTAACTGAACATTGTTTTAAGGTAATGTTTCACTATATTGATGAAGACTAGAAATATGTATAAAATTTGTTTTCAATATTAAATTATTTTTTTAAAAGTAATACTTCACCAATTATTTTAGTAACAGTATTTTCCAATGTCACCACAAAGACCTGCCTGGGACTGATTTTTTAGACTGTTTTTTCCCAAACAGTGATGAATGGGTCTTAAAGAATTAAATAACATAAGTTCATTAATCTTAGAGTTAAGAATCATAATCTTGTCAGATTTCATACACTAAGCAAGTTTTTGCTTAGCCAGTTGTTTAAATGGAAAACCACCAAAGAAAATCTAAGAAGCACATGAAACTTCTGTTTACTAGACAGTAACAAGATTATCTACTGCAATATATATATATACTGAATTACATTATAGAATATACTATATTTCAAGATCTGCTTTATTGTCTCCAGTAATGAAGTAACTGTAACATTATACTTAACTTCAATTATTTTTAAATGAGAATATCATCTTACATAGCACAATTGGTTAAAATAATATTTGGGATTTAAATTCTTAAAAACAACACACAAACTTTATAAGTAAATTACTTAAGAGCAATAAAATTCTGAACACAAAGATATAAGAGAGTTTATACGAAAGACTTGTACTCCAATTCTTAAACTCTCCTAACAACAGCACGCTACATAGTTGTCTTCAACGGATTGCAACTGTTTAAGCAATGGGGTGCCAGGCCTTTGAATATACACTTACCTGAGGCAGTTTGTGCAACACTCAGGGCACTGGTGTGAACAACTGCTTGTTCTCAATGAACCATATTAAAGACCACTGTAAAAGCCACAGACAAATTCCCACTCTTTAGGTGGAATTAGGTGAAGTGGGATACTTTTATTTTTTCTGATCAAGAGTGCAGATACTCAGACTTGCCCTGGTGCACGACCTACAAGCATAAGTTTGAGGGATATCCTAAATGATTATATTTCTAAGGACATTCTCCCACAAAATGGTTATTCTAGAAAATCCACATATTTTTAGATTTCTCAGTTCAGTTCAGTCGCTCAGTCGTGTCCGACTCTTTGCGACCCCATGAATCGCAGCACGCCAGGCTTCCCTGTTCATTACCATCTCTCGGAGTTCACTCAGACTCACGTCCATCGAGTCCGTGATGTCATCCAGCCATATCATCCTCGGTCGTCCTCTTCTCCTCCTGCCCCCAATCCCTCCCAGCATCAGGGGAGGGACTGACTCTTTTCCAATTAGTCAACTTTTTGCATGAGGTGGCCAAAATACTGGAGTTGCAGCATTAGCATCATTCCTTCCAAAGAAATCCCAGGGTTGATCTTCAGAATGGACTGGTTGGCTCTCCTTGCAGTCCAAGGGACTCTCAAGAGTCTTCTCCAACACCACAGTTCAAAAGCATCAATTCTTCGGCGCTCAGCTTTCTTCACAGTCCAACTTTCAC
>SJYX01017257.1:626467-723689 GCA_006410675.1 Oreotragus oreotragus
ATTCCATCACCTCCACTAGCTTTGTTCATAGTGATGCTTTCTAAGGCCCACTTGACTTCATATTCCACGATGTCTGGCTCTAGATGAGTGATCACACCATTGTGATTATCAGGGTCATGAAGATCCTTCTTATACAGTTCTTCTGTGTATTCTTGCCACCTCTTCCTAATATCTTCTGCTTCTGTTAGGTCCATACCATTTCTGTCCTTTATCGAGCCCATCTTTGCATGAAATGTTCCCTTGGTATCTCTAATTTTCTTGAAGAGATCTCTAGTCTTTCCCATTCTGTTGTTTTCCTCTATTTCTTTGCATTGATCACTGAAGAAGGCTTTTTATCTCTTCTTGCTATTCTTTGGAGCTCTGCATTCAGATGCTTATATCTTTCCTTTTCTCCTTTGCTTTTCTCCTCTCTTCTTTTCACAGCTATTTGTAAGGCCTCCCCAGACAGCCAAGAATTTTGCTTTTCAGCCAAGAATGATTCCCTTGACCTTAATGGGCACATTTTTTGGAAACCTTAAACTCCACCTTTAATTTCAGACACAGCTGACTCCATCCTAAACCTTAAGGCACTGAAAGTCTATGCCTTAGTAGGCTGTCTTCTATGACTGAGCATGAAGTGTGCTTTGAAAAGAAACTAGTCTTGGCATTATTAAAAATAAATAAATCATTATTAAGGCTTAAATATTTCTATATTATAAAAACTTTCCAGGTGCTTAGAATCATCATCCTGGCGGTTCTATGTCTTTTCTCAGACTATCAAGTCTGGAAAGACTGTATGTTAATAAGATATTCCCACCATAAAATTGATGAGGGAAATAAGATTAGATATTATTGAGAGTTTAATAAGTTGAAATGTTAAAATAATTAAAACTTGACATTCATTAATAAGCCAATCAAAAATTAGGCAAAAAATGTGAGCATACATTTCTCTATGGGACATATATAAGTGGCCAATAAACACACAAAATGATGCTCAAGATTATTAGTCATCAGGAAAAAGGAAATCAAAACTATACTGATAAACCATTTATACCCAGTAGGAAGACAGTAAGACAGCTAAAATAAGTCTAGTAAGGATATGGAGGAATTAGAACTCTTATATACTGCTATTGGGAATCTAAAACGGTACAGCCACTTTGAAGAAAACTGGCAAGTCCTCAACAGTTTAAACATAGTTATCATGTTACCCAACAACTCCACTCCTAGGTATGTACCCAAGAGAAATGAAAACATTTAGTGACACAAAAACTTGAATATAATTAAATGTTTATAGCAGAATTATTCATCATAGCCCCAAATGTGTAAACAATCCAAATGTTCAACTAATAAATGAATACACATAATGGAATACTATCAGCAATCAAAAGAAGTTAAATTTTGATACATTCTGGTATGATTGAACTTTGAAAACATTATGCCATGTGGAAGAATTCAGTCACACAGATCCAGTCACAGCAGCAATGTGTGTGTGTTCAGTCCTGTCCGACTCTTTGTGACTCCATGGACTGCAACATGCTAAGTTCCTCTGTCCATGGAATTTTGCAGGCAAGAATACTAGAGTGGGTTGCCGTTTCCTCCTCCAGTGGATCTTCCTGACACAGGGATTGAACCTGCATCTCCTGTATCTCCAGGGCTGTCAAGTGGATTCTTTACTGCTGAGCCACCTGGGAATCCCAGTCACAAAAGACCATATACTATATAATTCTGTTTACATGAAGTATTCAAAATAGGCAAGTCTATAGAGTCAGAAAGTAGATTAGTGGTTGCTAAAAGCTGGGACATTAAGAGGAATAGAAAGTGACTGTTAATGGGTGCAGGGTTTCTTTCTGGGACAATGAAAATGTTCAAAAATTGATTTGTAGTGATGGTTGCACAACTCTGTACTTATACTAGGACTTCCCTGGTGGTCAGAAGGTAAAGAATCTGCCTACAGTGTGGGAGACCTGGGTTCAGTCCCTGGGTTGGGAAGATCCCCTGGAGGAGAACATGGCAACCCACTCCAGTATAATTGCCTGGAGAATCCCATGGACAGAGGAGCCTGGTGGGCTGCAAGGGGTCGCAAAGTGTTGGACATGCTGAGTGACTAAGCACACCCATAACTATACTAACAAAATATTTAAACTCTTAACTGCAACGGTTGAGTTGTATGGTATGTACATTTTATCTAGTAAAGTTGTTTTGCATAATAAAATCCATTGATAATGCAATTTTAAACTGAACATTTAAGTAACCCAAAATTAAGAAAAAACACCAAATTTTATCTGTCAAAAACATGTTAGTTTGCTTTTCTAAAACATATGTTCTGTATTAATCTATTTTTATACAGCTATATTTGGGTGTAAAAAATTAAGCAAAAAATTCAAAAAAATGGAAAATATATAGTCAATATATTTTACCCATTTGCTAACTTTAGGGTTTTATAAAAATTTACCTTTTATCTGAAGACTAGCAATTTTATCTGAATAATTTTATAACTTCAATATCTATAATATGAAGTTATATGTAGGGGGATTATATACAAAGTTAGTTTTGAGTGAATATATGAACAGAATTTAAACATTCTTATTTTTTACCCACATTCACTGCGCCAGACAAGGGCTGGTTTCCTTTTTACTTCCCATCTCCTTCTCCCAAGAGCTAACTGAATACAACTAGATTCAGCTTCCTCAGTTCTTACTCTGTTTCCAGACCTATGATTTTAAGCACAATTAAGCTTTTTCTGAAGGAATTATATGTATGTGTCTGTGTGTAAAATATGAGGCTTTGCAGATGTTTCCGGACACAGTTATACAGCTGCAAAGAGTTTATTAATTATGAACTATAAGTGGATTGTTCTGTAATTGAAACTTTCTGGGCCTTAATATTATTGTAGAGTCCACATACATACATAGGGATTCTAATGAATGCTGTTATTTTATTTATTGCAGATGGACATTTAATTTAGGAAAAGCTAGCCTGTTTCCATAGGAGCTTTCAAATATTTGTGTCATATTCATGTCTATGCTTCTCCATGCAAAGAGGAGTGCACAGCTTGCAGAAATAGTACTCCCACTGCTCAAAGTGCTGACCTCATCCGGGATGGACAGATCCAGAATTTGTATTTTAATCCTATTGACAGTGCCTCAGTGGGAATAATTACAAAAGTCTGTCTGAAAGCCAGACCTCCTGTCATTGACATGCTATGATTTTTCACATTGAGAATGAACAGTGGGCAGGGAGTATAAAAGCAACATGATGTAACAAGTATATTATAGTTTGTGAATCACCATCCATATCACCTCACAACTAACTTGTAAGAATTTAGAAAAGAAATGATGGAGAAAAATAAAGTTTGATATTAGGTGCTCAAGTGCTGAAAATAATTTTGGGATCTTTTCAAACTAAAAAGAAAAACTAATTTGGGGAAAATATAAATATGTATGTTATTTATTTCTGTTATTTGAGTAATTAATGTTTTATTGGTTCAATACAGTAAAAAGGAAACATAAAATAAAAACCACTTAAAGATTTTATTTTTAAGATTTAGACTGTAAAGAGAAATAAAATTAAACACTATATAAATAGCTTTTTTCTCTATTAAGTTTTCAGTTTGAAATATTCTAGGAATTTTGCTGAAGTCTTGTATTAAAATACTCTCTACTACACCAGAATCTCACCCTAATTCTGACCTCATTACCAAAATGATTTTTAAAAAGAAAAAAAAATGTCAGTATTAAAAATGTTTCTTCTTATTCCCTATTCTCAAAAGAGAAATGGATTTTAACTTAAAGAACTGTGTTCAAATCCATGCCACCATTTACTGGCATGCAATTTAGACAAAGCCATTTCACATTCTCAGCTTCAATGACCTTGTTTTCTCGTTCTTAATTATTAACAGCTCTAGACAATAGTTTTTTTTTTTTCCCCTAATTTTCAAAAGGTTGTTTTAACAACACACTAATTGGTTATCTAGCTGTTAAACACTACTGCAAGTGTTTTCATTGAAATGCTATCTGTAAAAACATATATTTCTACCACCATCACCACCCCAAAACCACACGTGCTAACTCACACCCACTTAGTCTTTCAGGGGTGCCTCAGCAAGAGAGTGAAAGACAGGTTCGAGAAGGGCTGTCATGCCTCTGCATGCATCCCAGACAGGCAGCAGCAGGCACTGTGTCAAGGATTTCTCCGCTCAGCCATTCACCTCCAGCTCTCCCTGTGCCACTGCTGCCAAACCCTGTGTGTGTTCCCAAAGACATGTACATTCATTTTGGTTCCTGCCAGTAAGGATCCAGCAGTGGAATTTTTAATTATGTAAATTATTTAATAGTCAACTCCCATAAAAAGAAAGATTCAAAATGAAATCAGATCCTTCTGGATCTCACTCAGTATTGTCCTCAAAGGTCCACTGAGAGATCCACATACAGATAAAAAACACAAATTAATTGTGAAGTCTAAGGACTTAGTAACCCCGCTGGAAGTGAACTAAAATAATCCTAACCTTAATTCACATCTAAAGCAAAATACTGTAATTATGGAATTCCCGTGGATGAAAAACACTTAAATTAGGGGAGGCCAGCTACCCAAACATTATATTAGTTATTTGTAGTAACTAAAAAAAAAATAGCCTATTTATGACACAGTTATTACTGTATTCTACTAAAAGATTTCCTTGAGGGCATGTCATTAGGAACAAGAGGCTGCAATAAGTTCTCAAACAGCAATTGGTGTTAGGAAGATTCAGACAGGGGATACAATTTACTCTAGCATTTATGCCACTGTAAAGCTTATTTTAAAATATTTATCTTATAGTTATTATGATATCATACTTTTTATAATTTGTTTTTATTATTCATTCCTTTTATGCTAAATTACTCCTCACAGTTTTGAAAATAGCAAAAGTCAGGTAATGCAAGTTCTATATATGAAACATAATGTAAAGTATATAAGCAAGAATTCCTCTTTGGAAAGATCAATATTTTTGTTTCAATACACGAAGGCAGGATAAGTCATTTCAGTTATGTCCAACTCCTTGAGATGTTATGGACCATAACCTGCCAGGCACCTCTGTCCATGGGATTCCCCAGGCAAGAATACTGGAGTGGGTTGCCATGCCCTCCTCCAAGGGATCTTCCTGATCCAGGGATCAAACCAGCATTTCTTAAGTCTCCTGCATTGGCAGGCAGGTACTTTATCACTAGTGTCACCTGGGAAGCCCTGTTTTAGCACAATCATATTTAAAAAAGATAAAGTTAATATCCTGAAAGACAGGCATTGTTAATTTCATCATATAAGTCTCATTCCAACAGTCTTGGAAAAGCAATACTACTTTTTCTTTATATAAATTATGAATCTGACTTTCTTCTAGCATGTACTAGCTGTGTGATCTTTTTCAAGTTGCTTAAGTTCTCTGAACCTAGATTTTCCATATCTAAAACAAAGAAATTTAATAAGACTACTTTCAAAGATTGTGAATTAAAGTTCATGATTCATGTGAAGAACTTAGCACAATGCCTGGTAGAGAATAAGCACTCAATAAATAGTAAACTATTGTAGTTATTTCACGATGTCAATTTCCATGTGAAGTTTTTTTTTTTTCCCAAAGATAGACCGTTTGTATTTCATGTGAAGTTTTGATCCCACTCTGGTTTCTACCACTGATAAACATTGACCAGATGTATATGCAAATACATGTATACTTCCCCATGACCAGATGTATATGAAAATAAGAAACACGAATTGTTAGGCAAATATAGCCCTAGTATGCATTTATTCTCTAACAAAATAATTATTGTTTGCCTACTCTTTGCATTGTGTCAGGTAATGGACAAAAGTTATATATGCTAAAAGACAAATATGATGATCTCTCAATATTATATTCCTTTTTGAACTAGCATCAAATGGCATGAATAATTATGTTAATTATGTGTTTAAGCTAATTACATTTCTGATTTTTCATTGGAAATTACCTATGTAAATTATAAATATTGTACCTTAATTTTTACCTTTGACAATGTACTTAATTATCTTCTATTTCTATGCTGAACACAGACTTAAAAGTCACCTTTCCTGCCAGAGCTGTAGCATTTCATCAATGTGAAGGGAAAAAACTACTCAGTGTATGTAGACATGCAGGAAATGTGTGTAAGTACATATTATTGACCAATTATATTTAAACTGGAGAGCTATTTGTGGCAGTTATCGGCTTTTTTTTCAATGAGGCTAATAGCAATCTGGCAATATAAGAATACTCTGTAAGGACAGGTTATTTCACATTAAAAAAACTTCAGGTGGACAAGAAATATGTATATACATACAAATGTTTGTGATTCATTATATTTAACAAAATGAATATTTTTAGTTAAATTCAAAGAATTAAAATTAGATTATTTTGTGAGCAATTCATCAATAATTGATCTTTCTCCTACAACCTATTTAAAACTATAAATACGTAGAAAAAGTTTGCAAGATCCATAGACAAAATGAAAAGAATTAATTTCATCTTGATTTCTTAAAATAAAGAACATACCTTCCATTTCAAGCAGCCTAAGATATGGGCTTTTAACCATCAGTTTTCTGCAATAATTTCAATAATGATTAAAACAAAATCATCAGTTAAGGCAATCTTTCTAGCTATTTCATGGAGACTCTTTTTTTCCTTATTTAGTCAGTTATAAAATGTGGATCAATACTAAGTCTTGTGAAACAAATTACCCTAAAGCAGTTTAAGGCAATTTAAACATGTGGGGAAATAAATAATCATTTCTATTATGTCAGTGGAAAATTTTTCTGAAGATCATAAAGAAATCAGTTAACCCTGAAGCAGGACATTTTAAAAAGATGCATCAGGACAATGAGGATATTCAGTCAATCCTTAATTCTCAGAAATAAAAGAAAATAATAGGCAGAATAAATCCTTACAACAAATAATGTTGTTGAGCTCAATCCTTTTCTCAAAACAGGAGCTAGCTATACACACACATACACAAAGCAAATAGACACATGCTGCTGCTGCTGCTACTGCTGCTGCTGCTGCTAAGTCGCTTCAGTCGTGTCCGACTCTGTGTGACCCCATAGACGGCAGCCCACCAGGCTCCCCCGTCCCTGGGATTCTCCAGGCAAGAATACTGGAGTGGGTTGCCATTTCCTTCTCCAATGTATGAAAGTGAAAAGTGAAAGTGAAGTCACTCAGTCGTGTCATATACATATATATGAGATACACAGAATTGTCAGATAAACAGAATGGTTAGAGAGAAACAAAACAGTAAAAATTCTCTAACTGGATCCCCTTACAGCTTCTGAATAATAGAAAACTAGTTAGCTGCT
Organism: Oreotragus oreotragus; assembly: GCA_006410675.1. Taxonomy (NCBI): domain Eukaryota; kingdom Metazoa; phylum Chordata; class Mammalia; order Artiodactyla; family Bovidae; genus Oreotragus; species Oreotragus oreotragus. The sequence continues at coordinate 633,776 of SJYX01017257.1, forward strand.
GATTTTTATATCCATACCAAGCAAATAATCTAACGTAGTTCTCTAGTGTCCTACTTTGCATCCACAGTATTTTGCAAAAAGATAATGTTGGTACTACTAAAACATTACTGCATGTTTCTTAATAAAGTCTTTAGAAAAAGCTGTGTTAGATATGTAAAAATACATTCTAACTACTTCAGCTCCTTTTTGAAGAATAAGTAAATCATCCTTTATGAATCAATTAAAAGCTTTACTTCCTCCGTATTTCCTGACCTCCTAAAGCTATGTAGGAGGCAGTACAAACTGGTCACAATAGTGGTATTAACACTGCCATAATTATTTCTTTCTGTGTGTCTCCTCCAGCCCACTGTGAGCATCTCAAGGACAGAGATTATATTATCCATGGATCCCAAAACCATAGCACATTGCCTAGGACATAGCAGGAGGTTAACCTACATTTATTGAAAGAAATAATCTTTATTCATCCTATAGCAGTATGCATCTGGTAATAGTCATTCCACTTACCAAAGGTTCATTCACTGACACCAGTTAGTAAAATTTTCATAGTAATCAGACCACTGGAAATGACATGATACATTCTTAGTAGAATGTGGTACAGTCTTGACTATATCAGTTAAAGGACACATTTCATGGATTTACACTTCTAAGTTCCATATTATACTGTACGGGGAAATAATTGCACATGTTTAGATTAATGAAGGAGATGATTTCTAAAATGATTCTATGAGCATCCTTAACATAGTAATATGTGTAAATGTATGAATTAGGTGTAACATATTTATTTGTTTTTTATTTTTTGGTGGCTCTGGGTCTTCATTGCTGCTTGCAGGCTTTCTCTAGTTGTGGTGAACAGGAGCTACTCTTCATTGCAATGCACATACTTATTATGGTGGCTTATCTTGTGGTGGAGCAAAGGCTCTAGGTGCACAGCTTTAGCAGTTGTACCACGCAGGTTCACTAGTTGTGGCTCACAGGCCCTAAAATGTTCAGGTTTCAGGAGTTGTGGCACACCTGCTTCGTTACCCATGGCATGTGGAATCTTCCTGGACCAGGGATTGAACCCAAGTACCCTGCATTGGCAGGAATTCTTATCACACTGTACCACCAAGGAAGTCCAAGATGTAATATATTTTATAAGAGTGTAATCAAAAGCATTCTCTTTGAACATGGGAGAGGGAAAGTCCAAGGAAGAGAGACTACTACGTACTAAATTATAAATCATGACAAAACTTTCAGTATAGGGCAATTTTCTAAGACCAAACTCTAAAGAATAATAGCCCTTCATATTCTTAAAGAATAACACTTTTCTTTAAATATATGATCTATTCAAACTCAAAACCAAGAATATTCTAGTTTTAGATAATCTAGAATTGCCATGTTCTAAAGAGTACACAAATGCTTTCACTTCTGCAAGTAACTTTGAATTAGACAGGCCATCTTTAAAATAAATTCTTGTAATTAACGTTTCTATTGGAAAACACAGAAATACCACTGATGCCTTACATTATGAAAAATGATTTCAATTTATTTCCAACTGGCTCTTTTAAATTTAAAAAACAATTACTGTAGAGTAAACAAAAAGCTAATTTAAATACAATGGGATATTGCATTTTTTGCTTTATTATGAGTGCAAACACATATATACATTCACCTAACCTTCTATACATTTGTGTTATTCCATTTAATTTCATATATCTCAGATTAATTATTTTCCTTATGACCTATGAGAACAGCAGCATGATAAAACTAAGGGTTAAAGCCTATTTACACATACATATAATATCTCACTTTTTTCAAGTCTAAACTTAATCCTAACAGGAAAACTGGATAAAAACATAAAGTACCTTAACATTAAAGTGATTTCAGGGAATGTAACATCAATACTACAAAGGATCAAACAACATATATATGCTTACACATGTCAACCTGAAATGACTGAGAATTTTAGAAGTGAAATACTGTTTTCTCATAGAAAAGGATAATATTATAAATGAAATATTTGTGGAAAGTTCTTACAAAGAAAAGAATAAAAAAGAATATAATGATTGATTCTATTGCTATACTAATGGCACTATATTATATGCATGTGTGTGCTAAGGGTGTCCAAGAACTTGTGACCCCATGAACTGCAGTTCACCAGGCTCCTCTGTCCATGGGACTTGTCAGGCAAGAATACTGGAGTGGGATGCCATACTACTCCAGGGGATCTTCCCAACCCAGGAATCGAACCTGCATCTCTTGCACTTCCTGCATTGGCAGATGGATTCTTCACCACTGTGTCACCTGGGAAGCCTGTATATAATATTATATACTGAAGGCTAATAATACATTAAATCTTAATTAATTAGAATCAAATCATCTCAAAACCTACATATAGGTGTGGAAATGTCAATCTATACTAATCTTAATTCAGATAATAAGGAAGGAAAAAAAATCAGTTCAAAGGTTATATCCAAGTTAAATGGTAAAGAACATACAAAATAAAACCAGGTGACTGTGAAAATATACTTTCAGAGATGGAAACGAGGTGGACTAGGTCAGACAATATTTTTAGAATAATTGTTTTCAATATTTAAGTTGAATTATCTTTTGAGTAAGTGTTTAACAAAAGGCTGATAAAAATAGTAGATGTATGTATGTTTAAATTAAACAAAATATCTAAAAGCTAAGGTGTGACTGACTCAGTCCTATGTAATTTAGGGATAATTAAAGGTATGACTTTAATTGCAGGTGGTTAAGAACCAGCCTGCAATATGGGAGACATGGGTTCGATCCCTGGGTTGGGAATATCCCCAGAGAAGGGCATGGCAACCCACTCCAGCACTCTTGCCTGGAGAATCCCCACGAACAGAGGAGCCTGGCAGGCTACAGTCCATGGGGTCACAAAGAGTCAGACACAACTGAAGTGGCTAAGCAACAGAAGCAGCAGCAGCCAAGTTATGCCTTAAACACCTTTGTGAGTAGATGTATGCCAATGGGAAAATGATGGCTACAAATTTTCATGTGCTTCTATTTCCTGTCACTGTAATTAACATACAACCTATGACATGATTAGGGGACTTCCCTGGAGTCTCAGTGATAAGGAATCCACTTGCCAGTGCAGGAACAGGGGTTCCATCCCTGGAAGATCCCATGGGTGAAGAAAATGGCAACCAACTCCAGTATTCTTACCCAGGAAATCCGATGGACAGAGGAGCCTGGCAGGCTACAGCCCATGTCACAAGAGAGTCAGACATGATTTAGTGACTAAATAAAAACAATATGACATGACTGGATCAAAGGTGATCCTTGCCAAATGTCAACAGTTACAAAAGGAGAGAGTCCAAACCCAGTAAGGAATAATCCTTTCGCTATTTTTGAAAAAGGTTATTTTGTAGTTTAACTTAGTAGTCTTTTAAGAGTCTAAAAGGTGAAGTTTTTCAAGCTACAGATGTTGAAGGATATTCTAGCCCACAGTGTTGGTAAAGTTCTAGGATTTTCCCAAAATGAAATTCTTCTCTTATCAATTGTCTCTTATGAATTTGGTATAACACTGATTTCTCAACTGTTTATCACCGCATATTTTTCCACAGTAATATTTTATAGAGATAGTTTAATTAGTGAGCTTGAATGACAGTATCAAAATTAGAGTTATGCTTAGCTCTCAGGATTCACCAATGTCTCCGAAGTCATTTCTCTAGAACCACAAAGTTTTAAGCTATATCTGATACTCTCCCTGTTCTTTTGTTGAAGTCCTTTCTGAAGCATCACGAGTTTAGCATAAGCATACCATTTATTAATGGATTAATATACTGTTGCATGTGGATTTGTGAAAGGTTAAGAAAAATTACTCCAAATTTCATTTTACATATTAGATTAATATATGAAGGAATAAGTCCTTTACAGTACACTTCGGTGTTTTATTAGTACTCCCACTATTAACTTCTAAAGAGAAACAGCATAAGTAAAGAAAACTGTATCAAATGTCAGAAGAAATAATAAGATGGTAGACTATTGGATTCCTTAGAAAGAAGGCACATGAAGTCTCACAAAAGTATTAAAATAGAACATTACTTTTTTTTTTTTTAAGATTCATGCTCGAATTTAGAGATAGTTATATCATGGAGTAAGGTATGTGGTGCTGAACTTCTGAAAAGACATTCATTACAAATATATTTGCTAAATTTTCAAACCACACCTGCTTCAGTTCAGTTCAGTTCAGTCAAGTCGCTCAGTCACGTCCGACTCTTTGCAGTCCCATGAATCGCAGCACGCCAGGCCTCCCTGTCCATCACCAACTCCCGGAGCTTACTCAGACTCACGTCCATCGAGTCAGTGATGCCATCCAGACAACCTGCTTAGTGATACCATATTTGACCTCTGGTTACTAGGCTTCCCTGGTGGCTCAGACAGTAAAGGATCTGCCTTCAATGTTGGAGACACAAGTTCAATCTCTGGGTTGGGAAGAACCACTAGAGAAGAAAATGGCAACACACTCCAGTATTCTTGCTTGGGAAATCCCATGGACAGAGGAGCCTGGTGGGCTACAGGCCACGGGGTCACAAATAGTCGGACACGACCGAGTAACTAACACTTAGGCAACTAAGTCCCTCTTCTCTTTTCTCCTTCCTATAACTAAGCACTTACAGATTCAAGATCTCCATCTTTATATTTATCCCTATCTGTCCATCTACCTATCTATTTTCCTCATCTATCTATACATCTAACTCATTTTAGGTACATTATACTGTCACCACAGTCTTATAAGATGGTTATCAAATTCTTCCAAGTAAATGTAACAATGTTAACTTCATTTCCTTTATATTTCACAGGAATTTGGTCCTTTGAAGGTTTCCTTCCTAGTGTCATGAAATACTAAGCAAGTTTTTATTACCACCCAAGATATGTTGCTGTTTTATATTTATATAGGTTGCAATTTTATTGCCAAAATAGAAAATATTTGTATATGCATATATGTACTGATGGCTAAGGAAAAGTTTATAAAACAGTAGAAGATAGCCTTTAAAAATGCATGCTATGGAGCCAAGCACCTTGAATTCAAACCCTAGGTTCAAACGCCAGAGCTACCACTAGACCACTGAACCAAAAAGTGCTCAGAAATAATAATTTTTAAAAATTCCTAATATGATTGCTGTGTTAGTTAAAGAACTTATGACAGTATTTAACAGAGTCGATACTCTGCAAACATGTTAATTTAATTATCATTATGTTAACATAGTAAAGACAACTATCTTTTTAAAATTAAGATAATTTTGCTTCCGCTAAAACATACAAAAACTTTTGGAATATTCTCCAACATTTTTGCAAACAATCTGTTTAAATGCATCATTTTATAAATCCTGTAGCTTAATGTGTAAAAGTTTCAACTTAGCAATTTCTTTAATAGTTTCAACAACTAAAGAAACCATGTATATCAGATTCTTTAAAATAACATTATTCTAAAAAAGATCTTAATCTGAAAGTTAACATATTTCCCCTTCTGCTCTTTTCGTCTGGATAAACTTACTTGGTTTAATATGCTATTTAGGTGGAGACAGAACTCTGACCTATATTGACAATGAAAGGAAACATACCAAACACACATTTCCATCTGTATAACCTTCCATGTAATAAAATAAAACAACATAAGACAGTCTGATAAAAAATGAGATTTGAAGTCAAGAAACGTTCTGATATCTTATAGGAAGATATTATAGATGAAATATCCACTGAGAAAAAAGGGGGGGTAGTAATGAAATCACTGCAGATGGTGACTGCAGCCAATTAAAAGACGCTTACTCCTTGGAAGAAAAGTTATGACCAACCTGGATAGTATATTCAAAAGCAGAGACATTACTTTGCCAACCAAGGTCCGCCTAGTCAAGGCTATGGTTTTTCCTGTGGTCATGTATGGATGTGAGAGTTGGACTGTGAAGAAAGCTGAGCGCCGAAGAATTGATGCTTTTGAACTGTGGTGTTGGAGAAGACTCTTGAGAGTCCCTTGGCCTGCAAGGAGATCCAACCAGTCCATTCTGAAGGAGATCAACCCTGGGATTTCTTTGGAAGGAATGATGCTGAAGCTGAAAATCCAGTACCTTGGCCACCTCATGCGAAGAGTTGACTCATTGGAAAAGACTCTGATGCTGGGAGGGACTGGGGGCGGGAGGAGAAGGGGATGACCAAGGATGAGATGGCTGGATGGCATCATGGACTTGATGGATGTGAGTCTGAGTGAACTCCGGGAGATGGTGATGGACAGGGAGGCCTGGCGTGCTGCGATTCATGGGGTCGCAAAGAGTCGGACACGACTGAGCGACTGAACTGACTGACTGAGTAATGAAAAAAGAATAGATTTCTATAATCATACAACATATTTTTTCAGGTCAGTTCAAGCTTTTTATTTGCTACCTTTAACAGGGATGTAAGCATCTATGTACAATTTGATATCAAACAGCTTTCCATCCACATCTTCCAAGCCTGCCAAAGTTTTTTTAAAGACAACAAAGAAAAATGAAAGCTAGCATTTTCTTCCTTCATGACTCCAAAACAAACAAACATAAAAAACAAAAGAACCGTATTTTAGAACTTCTGTTGTTTATTTCTTAGTCAGTATGCCTAATAGAACTTTCATTGTAAGAGATTCGCGATCTATGGATATAGGGCAGGTTGGACAGAAAGAGGTGCAGCCTTCTCCTAATTAACAAGTCTGAAGATAACAAGAGAAAACAGAAAGAGCGAGCACAGAGTGCAGAAGCAGGCTTTACTGTCATGAGCAGTAATCAAGTGACAAACTGTGGTTTCATTTTCACATAATGACAAAATATCGGTAGTCTGCAGCCAAACAACTGACATGATATCTTTGAGAAAACACAACTGATCAATGATGTATGAGAACAGAAGGCTGGAGACGCTTCTCCTACCTATAGGAACATATGTGGCTGATTTTTGGAAAAATCATGTCCTTCCATTATAAGATAAATATTTACTGTCTTCCAAACCCATGCCTTTGAATAAACAGACTAACTTACATAAGTGTACATACACCCTTGTTACTGAATGCTTGCCTATGGGCCCCAAGTCAAAGACTCAGGCAGACATACATTCTCTCCTTCCACCTTTGAGGAAGATCCTCAAAATGTAAATTAGTTTCCTTCTCCTTCTTAGATTCCCATTCTTATTCTACTCCTTTGGTGTCTTTGCTTTCTGCGATAAGTAGCCACAGTCCTCACCACTAGACATTACTAGCAATATCTGGGAGTAGTGACATTGGTCCTTTGCATTTTGCTAATAAACACCAAATAAAGATCTAGAAATAATTTACCAGGGAATTATAAGACTCCAATATATTACAAGGTTTTCCTATCAATGGCATAGGGAAATAATTTTTAAGTCTCCAGTGAAATATTTCTCAAGTGGGGGTGATTATGATCCTGGGGAACATTTTGCAATGTGTGCAGGTATGTTTTTATTAAGATAACTATAAAGGGGTGGTGCTGTTACCAGCACATAGTAAACAAACATCAGAGATGCTCCTAAACCTCCTACAGGGCTTTCCAAAGCAAAAGATTATCTGGCATGAAATTTAAATAATGTTGCTGTTGAGAAACCTTGCTTTAGGACAAACAGCTATCTGTCAGTTTCACTCTAAGTCCTGCTGCTGCTGCTGCTAAGTCGCTTCAGTCGTGTCCGACTCTGTGCGACCCCATAGACAGCAGCCCACCAGGCTCCCCCGTCCCTGGGATTCTCCAGGCAAGAACACTGGAGTGGGTTGCCATTTCCTTCTCCAATGCATGAAACTGAAAAGTGAAAGTGAAGTCACTGAGTCGTGTCCAACTCTCAGCGACCCCATGGACTGCAGCCTACCAGGCTCCTCCGTCCATGGGATTTTCCAGGCATCCTAGGCATCTCCTTATTAATGAAGCTTAGTCCTAACTAGGCAAAATAAAAAAGGACCATGGCTGGATTTTTTTCATATTTATACAAAAAGAAAACAATTGTGTTATAAAAGTTAGGTTTATCTGGTTTATCTTTCATGAATTTAATTTTTCTTCAAAGTTCTCCAGCAGAAGCTCTAGATGATTTACTTAGAAATTAACCTCATTTGAAATTTCTGTAAAAAAATTTAGAAAGCTAAAAAAAAAGTGCCCTCTGGATTGAGGTTGACAGAACTATTGTTATTACCACTATCTCTCTGCTCACAGGGTGTCCCCTATTTCAAATTTCTAGTTACATAGTAGTGTCTTTACTTATAAAGCCTACCCAAACCTAAAATTCAAAAGGGAAAAACAGAATAAAACAAACCCTGAACTTGTCATTCCATCAACAGCAGGAAGCTTGGCAGTTTCTACTTTCTACTACTTCTCATATCGAGTTAATTCCTGTCCATATTCTTCTGACACTCTGAACACAGCAAGCCTGTGTCAAACGTTTATCACAGCTCATCTTGTTTACTGCACTATCTTCCTATAATAGCCATTTACTTATTCATTCATTCAACAAATGTTTTCACTCTTCTATATACACTTAATGTAAAGAACTGTAGGCATTGTGGGAAGAAAGACAGACAAATTCATCCCCTCACAGAGCTCTCGTCCAGGAGAAGACCAATAATTAAATAAGCAATTATCATAAAGCATGATGTGTTCAGAAAGAGTATTGCTGTAAGAACAAAGATAAATGACAGCTCTTCTGTTATAACTGAAACCTGCAGAATCAGGAAGAAATATTCAGAGAAGAGTGGAAAGAAATTATTCAAAAGAAAGAAAGAGCAGAAAGGAAAAGGATGATGGTATGTTTGAGGCAATGACAGAATGTCAAAAGGCTGAAATGTAGAATACAAGTGGAAGCAAGTGATGAAACTGAAAAAAGAAGCAGGGGCAGGAGTTAATAATTATTATTATTTTATTCTAAGAGGAATAGAAAGCCATTGAAGGATTTTAAGAAGAGTGTTCTGCTAAGGCCTGCGCTTAGAAAGATCATCCTGGCTACAATGGATTTAGAGGGTACAGAAAAAGAGAACAGAGAAACGGCTGTGGCAATAATACAGATGAAAGAAGATGGCCTGGAAGAGGATATGTGAGTTTGCTTATAGAGACTTGGACATTCAGTAGATACTTGGGAGGTAGAATCAGGAGATTTTGTTTTTTTCGCCAGATATTCCCCAGTCTCTACATTTACACTTTCCAATTACCTAGCTCATGCCAGCAGAATTGATATTAAAATATTGGAAATTTAAAATGCAGTTTGATTTAGAATAAGTAAGAGGTTCCTCACAACATCATATAAGTAGGCAAGCAAATCTCCTTCATAGGACACGAGATGCAAGTGAAAGTTCAGAGAGATTAAGCAACATAGGAACATCTAATTTATAATATTACCAAAGAGTAAAAGTGGGCTTAGAACACAGCCATCAGTTTCTGAATCCAGTTCTGTTTCTAGTAGAGTACTTTTCCTGGATCTAGAATTCTGTCAAAATTCTGTGCTGTTTTGTATATACTACTCATTTTGGCATATGATTACTATCAAGTATTTTCTAATAATTTAATTTGTGTATATGTATATTCATTAACCATTATACATATAAATGAAAATAAGAGCAAAAACTCTTATTATATTGAATATAACAAGATGAATAAAATCATAAATGAACATTTATATTAATATGAATAATATGGGAAGAAGAGATCTATTATCATTATCCTGAGTAAACTTATGTTTCACATGGATTAGGTAGCATGATCAGAACATAAATATTTAATGAATTACAAAAATCAAATTTACCCTCATGCAAGTTCACTCCAAACATACACTGATTACAGAGAAGGGAAAAAAAAAAACTTGAACTGCCTCTTTCTCCAAAACAATTATTCTTTCCATTTAATTGCATTTCACAAGTAATCCTATAAGATGCTCCACATTTTCAGCTCTAAATTTGACTCCAAAAACTATAATTAGTCAGTTTATATCATGAAATATGAAGACTTGAGTCATAATTTAATAACTTAATGTTAGGGCATTATAATTACTTTTCTTAGTGAATACAACTACCAGTTACACATATACACATTTTATTTTGGATATAGTAGGCACTAAGAACTTTATGTTTTTAAAAGCTAAGACATACAAAAATATATTTTTAAATGTGATTATTTTAGAAACACATAAAATGTGTGAAAAGGACGAAGCTAAACACTTTATATGGAAGGTGACTATATAATTTATCCTCCAAACCAGGGCTTTTTCAAGAGTTAAAAAGGAGCTATTAATAATAACAACAGAATGAGTGTCACCTTAATCACTAGAATGAGATAACAACAAAGGAAAATGGATTTTCTAAGAGATTCTAAAATTACAGTGATGAGCTCCTCAGTAAAATTCACTTTCATATACAAATAAAATAACTAAATAACCTAGACATACATCAAGGTTCTGAAATCTGGAAAGTTTGGAAATTATACCAATATTTTTAGACGTAAGTTAGAATCAATATATTTCACAGTAACAACTTGCTTAAAACTGAATTGGAAACTGTAAAAGCTTTTGTTGCTGTTTAACATTCCTGCACACTAAAGTATCTTTTTTAGTGCTAAGAACCTGAATACCTTGCCATAGTTACCAAACAGATTTCAATCTCCATAACATTTTACAAATCCATAATTATTTCCACTTAAATCTTTTCAATCTATAGGAACAATACCCAAATAACTGAAAAGCCAAGCTTCAGTGCCAAACTAATCAAGCCCTATTATACCTTTGCATACCTTGCACTTCAGTTCCAAACTGTCACAGGATAAAGCAAATATTTTGGTAGGAGCAAAAAAAAAAAAACCTTTAACTCAAACCATTAAGATGTGAGCTGTGAACAATAACCACTTACAATACATAATACAAAAGCAATTGCTACTACAAAAGCATTCTTCCACAGATACCAGACATTTTAATCCAGCTCTGCAGAGAACTGGGGGTATTAAAGAGCTGAAACAGAAACAGAATTTTTTAAGATGCCTGGAGAAAGAAATATCCATTAGTAAGCAGCATTCTCACTGGGATTGCATTTCTTGAATATTCTCCATCAAGGGGATGAGAATATCAGTTTTTACACTTTAGCCCAGGAAAGTGATAGTCTGAAATTAGAGCTGCTAAAAACAGGCAGGTACTGTGAAATTCAAGGAAATGCTGCATCAAGAAGCTAAAGGAATGAAAAAAGGATAAAATTCTCTTTATCCTTACAAAACTGGCACATTATTCCAGGTGAGGTAACAGGCAGAACCTCATAGCAGATTAAAAGGAATTTGAGGACAATGTTTCATTCAGTAGGCCTTTTTCTATATAGCAGATATCTTTCCACCCAGTAAAGAAAAACCCTGTCTTTTATTAATTCCATTTGAAGGTTTGTGTTACTATATAAAACCCCTCTTTTTTCACTTATTCATGAATGTATTGGCAAATACTGCTGCATCATTCATACTTATAAAATTCAGCATGGCAGGTGGTCCTTAATTTTTCACTGTAACTATTAAAAGCTCTGCAGAAGGAGACTGCCTTGTTTCCACTTGCTTTTCATGTGTTTCAGTTAACATTAAGCATTGCCTCCTGAACATTTTTCAGAATATTCTCTTAAATATAATGAAATCCTTTTCAGCAAAAAACATATAGCCATTTTTTTTTCTGGATTATTTAGTGTTTTACTCATGACTATATTCATTTCAAAGGATCATATTTTTAATTTACAAATTCATCTCCTTACAGTGCTTCATGCACAACTGTCTTTGAACACATTACAAACTGAGAAAATTCTAAAGTGATAAATTTTCAGTGAAAAGGAAAATAAGCAATAAAAGCAAATTATTACAGTTGGGAAGATCCCCTGGAGAAGGAAATGGCAATCCACTCCAGGGCTATTGCCTGGAAAATCCCATGGACAGAAGAGCGTAGTAGGCTACAGTCCATAGGGTCGCAAAGAGTCGGACATGACTGAGCGACTTCATTTCACTTCACTTCACTTCAAGTGATACATATCTCATTTTCACAAATCAAGAACTGAACACAAGTGGTGGCAAACACAGTAAGATCAGATGTAATATGTCTTTAAAAGATCATAAGTTTTCCTATTTTCTCTGAAACAAACTTAAGATTTCTATTTTAGAAAATCCTTTTTATTGCAAAATATGTCCTTAAAAGGTAGGACCTTTCAGTTTGATTTATAGGGCAAACAAAGCAGCTTCCTTTGGTATTGTGATTACTAAATACACACGTATTTAATAATTCTAACAACTGGTTAACAAACATTAGCAAATTAATTACCAATTAAATTAATCACAAGTTAAATCACAAATCAAAAAGCTTAGAAACTTTACATCAAAGGTCATTAGAACCAATAAGCTAATAAGTCAGGAGAAAAGATAATTACATTCTGGAATTCCAAGACAGAGTTCTGCATCCCTTCCACAAACTGACCCCCACCACACCACACCGCACCGCACCACACCCTCCCCTCTGTCCTTTTATTCTTATACCCTGTGATCCTCTCTTTCCAATTCTGCTCCATCTTTTGGAGAGATAAACTTATAGAATCTCTCCTTCTGTCAACAAGTACAGTCATGCTTAAGTTATCATCATCAATCAAATGTTTTTTATTTCCCAGTCGCAAACTCGGAAATTCCCCACTTGGATTTCAGCTTTGAATCTCCTTCCTTTCTTCATTCTCTGCCCTTCTCCTTCAAGGACTATAGATAATCTTCCACTGCATCTGGAAACGCTGCTCCAAATATTACTAAGAAGTATCACTACATAAAAAGGATTTAAAGCCAACTTTGCACATTCTATCAAATAATTTTAGAAAACTTTGGATAAAAAAGTCTTTAATACCAACTCCTTAAAGCTTTTGTCTACCATCATTAACTCTCCAACAGAGAATAAGAATCCCTTTTATGTGGACCATCCAAATAACTAAATAGATAAACTTTTATCCATCCTGCTAACAAGTTTACTTTGTCTTGGTTTTCTTTTCTTCATGACAAGCACCATTTTCTCACTTGACCATTCATTTCTTGGCTCACTTGAATTTGGTTTTTGCCCTCACCCCTAATGAGATGATAGACTGAGATGCTACTTACCCCCATATGATTCATCTTAAGAAACTCTGCCAGCTAGATTTAATCTAACTTGTCTTCCCACTTTTTGCTACAACCACTACCATTTTCACAAATATCTCTGACAAGGTCTTAGCTTATTCAAGTTACATGTATGGGGTATCGCTAACACTGTATGGAGCTACCATCTACAGCCACACTCATTTTAAAGGAGAAGCCCATATTGCCAGGTTTTCTGACCTGAACAAGGACGTTGTTGCTGTTATGCAGTAGCTAAGTCTTGAGCAAGGAAGAGATTTTAGCAAAACTGGGTATTGGAAATTATCCTTTGCTTCTTTGTCCATTGCACTTAATCAAAGTCTTTCTAGGATTTTAAGAGCCTCACATTAAGAGTCCTCAATCTGATTGGCCCAGCATTTGATGGGAGACCCTTATTCCCCACTGCTTTAAAGCATTTAGGCAGTTCCCATCAATTCACACATCATCTATAACTAAATCACATTTCAGTTCAGTTCAGTTGCTCAGTAGTGTCCGACTCTTTGCGACCCCATGAACCACAGCACGCCAGGCCTTCCTGTTCATCACTAACTCCCAGAGTCCACCCAAAAACATGTCCATTAAGTCAGTGATGCCATCCAACCATCTCATCCTCTGTTGTTCCCTTCTCCTCCTGCCTTCAATATTTCCCACCATCAAGGTCTTTTCAAACAAGTCAGCTCTCCGCATGAGGTGGCCAAAGTATTGGAGTTTCAGCTTCAACGTCAGTCCTGCCAATGAATACCCAGGACTATCTCCTTTAGAATGGATTGGCTGGATCTGCTTGCAGTCCAAAGGACTCTCAAGAGTCTTATACAACACCACAGTTCAAAAGCATCAATTCTTCAGCACTCAGCTTTCTTTTAGTCCAACTCTCACATCCATACATAACCACTGGAAAAACCATAACCTTGACTAGACAGACCCTTGTTGACAAAGTAATGTCTCTGCTTTTTAATATGCTGTCTAGGTTAGTCATAAGTTTCCTTCCAAGGAATAAGTGTCTTTTAATTTCATGGCTGCAGTCACCATCTGCAGTGATTTTGGAGCCCAGAAAAACAAAGCCATCCACTGTTTCCATGGTTTCCCCGTCTATTTGCCATGAAGTGATGGGACCGGATGCCATGATCTTCATTTTCTGAATGTTGAGCTTTAAGCCAACTTTTTTACTCTCCTCTTTACCTTTCATCAAGAGGCTCTTTAGTTCTTCACTTTCTGCCATAAGGGTAGTATCATCTACATATTTGACAATATTGATATTTCTCCTGGCAATCATGATTCCAGATTGTGCTTCCTCCAGCCCAGCATTTCTCAATATGTACTCTGCATATAAGTTAAATAAGCAGGGTGACAATATACAGCCTTGACGTACTCCTTTTTCGATTTGGAACCAGTCTGTTGTTCCATGTCCAGTTCTAACTATTGCTTCCTGACCTGCATACAGGTTTCTCAACAGGCAGTTCAGGTGGTTTGGTATTCCCATTTCTTTCAGAATTTTCCACAGTTTATTGTGATCCACACAGTCAAAGGCTTTGGCATAGTCAATAAAGCAGAAATAGATGTTTTTCTAGAACTCTCTTGGTTTTTCCATGATCCAGTGGATGTTGGCAATTTGATCTCTGGTTCCTCTGCCTTTTCTAAAACCAGCTTGAACATCAGGGAGTTCACGGTTCACGTATTGCTGAAGCCTGGCTTGGAGAATTTTGAGCATTACTTTACTAGCATGTGAGATGAGTGCAATTGTGCGGTAGTTTGAGCATTCTTTGGCATTGCCTTTCTTTGGAATTGGAATGAAAACTGACCTTTTCCAGTCCTGTGGCCACTGCTGAGTTTTCCAAATTTGCTGGCATATTGAGTGCAGCACTTTCACAGCAGCATCTTTCAGGATTTGAAATAGCTCAACTGGAATTCCATCACCTTCACTAGCTTTGTACGTAGTGAAGCTTCCTAAGGCCTACTTGACTTCACATTCCAGTATGTCTGGCTCTAGATGAGTGATCCCACCATCGTGATTCTATAGGTCATGAAGATCTTTTTTGTATAGTTCTTCTGTGTATTCTTGCCAAATCTTCTTCATATCTGCTTCTTTTAGTCCCATACAATTTCTGTCCTTTATTGAGTTCATCTTTTCATGAAATGTTCCCTTGGTATCTCTAATTTTCTTGAAGAGATCTCTAGTCTTTTCCATTCTATTGTTTTCCTCTATTTCTTTGCACTGATAGCTGAGGAAGGCTTTCTTATCTCTTTCTGCTATTCTTTGGAACTCTGCATTCAAGTAGGTATATCTTTCCTTTTCTCCTTTGCTTTTGGCTTCTCTTCATTTCACAGTTATTTGTAAGGCCTCCTGAGACAGCCATTTTGCTTTTTTGCATTTCTTTTTCTTGGGGATGGTCTTGATCCCTGTCTCCTATACAATGTCTGTCCATAGTTCATGAGGCACTCTATCAGATCTAGTCCCTTAAATCTGTTTCTCACTTCCACTGTATAGTCATAAGGGATTTGATTTAGGTCATACCTGAATGGTCTAGTGGTTTTCTCCACTTTCTTCAATTTCAGTCTGAATTTGGCAATAAGAAGTTCATGATCTGAGCCACAGTCAGCTCCCAGTCTTGTTTTTGCTGACTGTATTGAGCTTCTCCAAACTAAATTTACCAAACACTTATTTTGTTCCGGGTATGTCATTCAGTAATATATATACACCATACAATTTATTATTAATAATAATATCAGATATCACTTGGATTCCATGGATTCAACCATGAACTCATAATTTATGATGAGGAAACATTATGTGAGATTAAGTAATTTGCACAAAGTCAAGACTACTGAAGTAGTAGAATAAGAATTTGACTCCAAAGCTCTTGCTCTTTACCAGTGAAATGTGTTATCTTTTTATATATTTTTCATAAAAATACAGAAATAAAATATCCTGGGACTTCAGGAGACAAGAGATTTGTTTAGACCATGAAAACCACAGAGGCCTGATGGGGGTAGTTAAACTTGAGTTTTTGAACGGCATACAATATACGCATGTTTTATGTGGAATGGAGGAAAAGGAGTGTCGGAATCTGAAACAAGCATGACAGAAAGCACCTAAACCAAAAATTAAGGACTACATTTAGGAAATATTGACAAATAAAGTTAGACTGAAGCTAAGTGGGCTTAAACAGAACAGTAATAAAAGATAAACTCAAAACTCTAATGTCATATGTCACCCTTAACAGCTTGCTGTTTTTCTGAGCATTAGTTTTGTCTCTTATGTTTCCCAACACACCTCTCCCTTCCCATTCTCAGTAACAGGGTCTTCCTTCAGAGATCTTTTTCTAGTCACTCAAATAGGTGTTATTTTCAGTTTCTCTTATTCCCTAATCCAGTCTTCAACCTCCCTTCAAGTTATCACTACAGCACAACTTTTGATTATATACCCTACTTAACAAGTTTGTGATGGTTTCTTCATAACTACAAAAGTACAATTTCCTTACTACAACATAGAAAGCCCCTCGAGACCCAATACAACTTATCTTCTCTTTTCCTAACTTTCTCACTGTATTCCTTTCCACACTTACCCCAGAAATCTATGACCTGTAACTTCATACATACACCATCTTTGTTCATCATTCTCACCAGGCCTGGAAATGTCTTTATATGATTTCACATCTGTCTGTTCCCTGGTGGCTGAAATGGTAAAGAATCTGCCTGCAATGCAGGAGACCTGGGTTCGATCCCTAGGTCAGGAAGATCCCCTGGAAAAGGAAATGGCAATCCATTCCAGTATTCTTCCCTAAAGAATTCCATGGGCTGAGAAGACTGCAGACTACAGTCCACAGGTAGCAACAAGTCGGATACAGCTAAATGACTAACACTTTCAATATACATACCATCTCCTAAAAGCCTTAATTTTTTTCTCTAGTTGAAATTTCTTTCCACCCTTAATTAGAATTTATATACAATTTACCATTTCTGACTTTTATTATTGCTGGTTATTTAAATATTTATATTTTGATGAAAACAGAAAGTTTACCTACAATGTGCAGAACAAATTTTCAGTACAGTTTTTTGCTTTGTTTGTCTGGTTTGTTTTTTCAACTAATGATAGGGAGATAATTTGGTAGGAAGCTGTCAGCAGGGGCAGAAGTGTTCCTAATGCAAGTTTTGAGCTAGACAATAGTTTTTTGTGGCAGGAAAACAAAAGTTGTGGGCAGCCTTTTCCATCTACTTTCCATCTACTAATTACAAGTTTCCTGGTGCTGCAGAAGCTTCTAAGATTGGGATTCTGACATGATATCTTATTCCTAAACGTCTGAGTAGAAAAGGTTGATCTAGCCAAAATTATATAAGACTATGCAGATCTAGAGGCCACAAGTTTACATACATCTTTAAAACACTCTTACAAATTATACTCTTGTCATATGATTCCCAGATTTATCACCCTAAAATATTGCCTGTAGTCTAATATGAAAATTAATGTGGAGTCTTTAAAACAGACATACTGAATAGCATGAAAATTAAAAACTGTAGTTTCATTCAAACTAAGAAACCCGGAGATTTGAATATGCCATATCAGACAATCAAAAATCAGTTACAGTACAAATATACATGTATGTGTAGTATACAGAACATGGCACGATTCAATATGTTATTGAAGGTGATTGTTACTGTTTATTTACATCCTTTTAACACTTAAGTTTATAACTAATTTGGTTTTACTTTTTGTAATTAAATTGTAATTACATACCAAATTTCTTCCTCACACAAAAAGACATATTTACTTTTGGGGAATTAATAAATAAAATTTACTAGAACTGATACTAAACATTTGTAACTTATTCTGTAAGTGATATTCAATGCCCTAGAATAATACAAACGACTGCAAGTATATAATACCTTCTTAGTAACAGCTACAGCTCAAGGGCTAGTAATCGATAAGACTAAAATATATGTGTACATTATCATGTATGTGTATGTAGTATATATTACATATATATATATAAGTGTGTGTGAGAGAGAGAGAGAGAAAGGAAGAGATACATACAGTATGCTTAAATAATCTACTTCTCTGTGTCATCTAGTAATCAGAAAGAAATCATAAAAGTTAAAGACCATAACTTTTTAAATTCTCAAAAGTTTATTTTCCATATACACTTAACAGTGGTTAATTTACTAAATTAGTTTAGATAATTTATTTTACTTTACTTTTTTGCCCTTGCCATGTGGCTTGTGAGATTTTAGCTCTGCAACTAGGAGTCAAATTCACGGAATTCTTTAATACTAAAATATTATTGAAAATAAAGAAAAAAGTGAAAGTCGATCAGTCGTACTCAACTCTTTGCAACCCCATGGACTATACAGTCCATGGGATTCTCTAGAACTGGAGAGGTAGCCTTTCCTTTCTCCAGGGTATCTTCCTGACCCAGGAATCAAACCGGGGTCCCCTGCATTGCAAGGGGATTCTTTTCCAACTGAGCTACCAGAGAAGCCCGCTTATTAACTAGAATGGTGCCCCATAATATCAAACAGCAATTAAAAAAAAGTATTTGGAATGCAAATGCTAAAAGTGAAAATCAAGGTAAGGATGAGTTAATTTTGTTATTTGCAGCTCCCATGTTCCTTTTTGTCTTTGTAAAATTACACATAGAGAGGTGAGATAGAGTGATAAATGTATGTGTGCATGTTCTGTGGCTTCAGTTGTACCCAACTCTTTGTGACCCTATGGACTGTAGCCCACCAGGCTCCTCTGTCCATGGAATTCTCCAGGCAAGAGTATTGGAGTGGGTTGCCATGCNTTGTCTTTGTAAAATTACACATAGAGAGGTGAGATAGAGTGATAAATGTATGTGTGCATGTTCTGTGGCTTCAGTTGTACCCAACTCTTTGTGACCCTATGGACTGTAGCCCACCAGGCTCCTCTGTCCATGGAATTCTCCAGGCAAGAGTATTGGAGTGGGTTGCCATGCCCTCCTCCAGGGAATCTTCCTGACCCATGGATTGAACCCCCATCTCCTAGGTCTTCCATACCACAGGTAGATTCTTTACCCACTGAGCCACCTGGGAAGACCCCAACAGATGCATATACAGACACATACGTACATATTGTACATACATCCATGGTAACACATTATCAAGGAACAAAACATAAAAAACATAGACTAATTGAAAGAAAACCAAATATAGCCTATATACTCACTGGTCACAGATGATCCATGTTAGCAACTTTATGTATACTTTTCCAGGCTCTCCTAAAAATGATATTGTAAATACTACTCTGCATACTACTCTTACTTAACCTAATATTTGAACACTTCCCCATATAGACTTTATAATTCAATGATATGATTTGAGACTCTATTTGACATCTCAAAGGGCTTCCCTGCTGGCTCAGTAGTAAAGAACCTGCCTGCCAATACAGAAGATATAAGACACATGGGTTACATCTCTGGGTTAGCAAACTACCCTGGGGGAGGGCATAGCAATCCACTCCAGTATTCTTGCCAGGAGAATCGATGGACAGAGGAACCTGGTAGGCTACAGTCCACTGGGTCAAAAAGAGTTGAACACAACTGAAGAGACTTTGCATGCATGCATGACATCTTAAACTAAGGATATTTCATAGTAGTTTTTATCTCCTATTCTTGGACCTTTAAGGTTGTCATTTCCCTTTTGAGAGCCAAAATTCTTTTGTTTGTCTAGGAAGAGAATCTCTATTATCATCATAATTATCATCACCAAAATTACTTGTTGGCACAACTGAATATTGGGTATGATATGTAATCTTTATGCCCTACTATACAAAAACAAGTTAACTAAACAATCATTATATGTTTGATTCTTTAGGTAGGGTGCTAGTTGTGAAGAACATAAGGAAAAGCCATTACTTTGTAGTAACCTATAATCCCATGAGGTGCATACAGCAAAGCTGATGTACACTGAATGTCTGCCTGACCAGTATGGCTATGCACTTGTGAAGAAGGAGGAAGAGAAGAGAGTGGAAGAAGATTAGAAAAGTCTTCAAAAAGAGATGGCCATCTAGGTAGAAAATTACAATATATGAAAATCAGAAGGAGAAGTAAAGTATTTAGGATACCTCAAATTATTCAGTATAGTAGTGAAGTTGCTCAGTCGTGTGTGATTCTTTGCAATCCCGTGGATTGCAGATTACCAGGCTGCTCTGTCCAAGGAATTTTCCAGGCAAGAGTACTGGAGTGGGTTGCCATTTCCTTTTACAGGGGAACTTTCCAACCAGGGGATCACACCCGGGTATCTCACATGGCAGGCAGACATTTTACCCACTAAGCCGACAGGGAAGTGAGCAATGGGTAAACAGAAATGTACAGTCAAGCTAAAAGGATTTTGAATAGGATGTTAAAAAATAACTTGGAAACTATGTGAAGCAATTATACATTTTGAAAGTTTTGAAATGACTGAATCTGCATTTTAAAAAAGCTCTTGATGGTGAGTAGAAAATACAGAAGGGGAGTAAGAGCAAATATAAACAAATTAAAAGGCTACTGATATTCTCTGAGTTAAACATGAAAAGACTTAAACTAAGATAGTGGCATTAGGATGGAGGAGTGTCGATTGGAGAGATTTTACAGAGGTAGAATCAATAAGATTCCTCAATCATTCCCAGGCACATTAACCAAAACAGAAAACGGATAACAATTCTTAGAATAATAACAATTGTAGCTAAACATCTATGGGTTGCTCATCATGTGTTAGTGTGCTAAATGCTTTAGAAGAATCGCCTCATTTTTATGCACATGGCAGAAAAGTGAAGAGGAATTAAAAAGCCTCTTGATGAAAGTGAAAGAGGAGAGTGAAAAAGTTGGCTTAAAGCTCAACATTCAGAAAATGAAGATCATGGCATCCGGTCCCATCAATTCATGGGAAATAGATGGGGAAACAGTGGAAACAGTGTCAGACTTTATGTTTGGGGGCTCCAAAATCACTGCAGATGGTGATTGCAGCCATGAAATTAAAAGATGCTTACTCCTTGGGAGAAAAGTTATGACTAACCTAGATANTTGAAGATAAATCTTTTTTTTTTTTTTTTGTCTTTTCAGGTCACCTTTCCCCTTTCCGAATTCCCCGCACCAGTTCACACCAGCAACTGAGATTTAGGCCTGTTTTCCCGAAGGGCCTCGGCCGGTCCCTGCACTTAGTAGGCATGCAGTATACCTTGAAAGCCCAAATGAATGATGCTGCTTCGCTAGGCACATAGTGCTTAGGGGTGGTAGGTATCCTCAGAAATCAGCTGACATTTCATTTCCGTTATTTTATTAAATTCAGTTGAAACGTTGATAAATTTTTTTGTATGGGCATTTTGATGTTTTTTAGGGACTCCTCAAAACAGTGGGGGTAAATCTTTTATTAGAGTTATTGAAAGTGTCTTCTTGAACTTTTTCATATGTATGAGGTAAAATGCTGTGAGTTTTAGAATTTGGGGGTTTATCAGCCCTTTTGTGACTTTTCTTTTACATTTTGCATTCTTTTTAAAGTTTTACCTTCTGTGGTAAGAGGTCAAGGTCTTATGAAGTTAATCTCTTGTAGGCAATTTGAGGCAAAAACTAAGAGATTTCTCTTTTGCTTTCCTGCTATGTTACAGTTTAATCCTTTTCAAACTTGATTCACTTCTGCATCATTCTGCTGTGTCTTCTGCATCATTCAATGTTCTCATTCTTTATGATAGCATTTGTTTTTAAATGCTGTAAGAACTTTATGTAGCCAGGAGAGAAATTTTCATAGTTGTAATTCAGTCAGTCAACACATGTTAAATGCATATTTTCCTGTGCACCAGTTGTGTAACCTATAGATTAGTCCCTAGGACATTTACTGTCCCACTTTCATTGACTGTAAAATAGTGAAAATATATAACCAAAAAGCTAATAACCATGAAAGCAATTTGAAAGGTTATAATTGCTAATCAAATTTAAAGTGTATTTATTAGCATCATTATTAAGAGGCATCAGAGGGATACAAATAAGACCTGTTCTTATCCTCTGGGAACTTACAATCTAGTTGGGCATAAATAATGTGAATATAAATTAATAGAAACAGCTACTAAGCAATGTTCAGTGTCTGGCATATTGAAAACATTCAGTAAACAATTGCCTCACAAATTAATTTGCAGTCGTGTCATTCTTTTAACCGAAATATGATACTGATAAGAAATACAGGAAGGATTAATTAGGAAAACTTTCATGGAGAAAATGAATCTGTTCTTTATGTACCACATAGGAAGATTGAAAATGCAAGCTGTTTGTGTTCAAGGGGGTAAAGGTGGCATAAACGGAGAATGAGAAAGATATTTGATGAGATGGAGTTTTGGTGGTAATTTGTAGGAAACCTTGCAGACCATGCAAAGGAGTTTGTATTTGATAGTAGAGGTGATGGTGACCTGTGGTGGCCCTGTAAGCAGAGGATGGCATGATTAAAATTGAGATTTATGTTTAAAATTATTCTAGCCAGCAACTGAGCATAGTAAAAATTGAGGGAGAAAGAGTATGAAAAAAGATTCTGGTTGCAGTTCTAGAATGGTATATTTCTATAGACTGGCTGTAGACAGAGTCATCATTAGGCCCTTTCTTCTCAGTTTTTATACAGTGGAAATTACATTGAAATAATAAAATCAGTAAGCAGTCTTGAATAGGATAAGAGCCACAGACCACTGGAATATGTGTTACTACTTTTTTCTTCATTGTTGGTGGTGATAAGGGATGTTAGGTGTTGACTGATGGTTACTAATCTCAGGATGTCTTGATCACCAGTTATGGCTCAAGAAACCTTTCTCATTTAGCCTATTTACCCATGGTCCAGTTTCAGTGGTTCTCAACTGGGTGTGATTTTGACATACCTCCACCAACCCATGTGGGCACTTTTGGCAATGTCTGGAGACATTTTTAGTTGTAACAACTGTGGAGCCACTGTTGGCATTTAGTAAGTAGAAGCCAGGGCTAGATATTACTAAATATCTTACAATTCAGAGAGACTCCCAATAACAATGAATTACCTAGTCTCCAAAAGCAATTGTACTGAGGTTGAGAAACCTTCAGTGGGAATAAAGCATGAACTCTTAACTCTGGAGAGCTACCCAAGCAGTCCCAGAACCTAACTTCTATTATAGTAACAACTTTGATGGAAACAATGCTTTGTTTAGTGAGTCAAATGTACCTCTGAAAATGGCAGTGTCTCTTCTTAGCCCTGAGTTCTTAGAAATAGGAAAATCAGAAGGGTACCTGCTTAGATGTTCTACTTTTTATAAAATGAAGTTAGAAATACTCCTTGAAGATTTTTCATCTACATGTTATTAAATTAATAAAATGTGCCTTTGGAGTTGCTTAGCAACTTAATGGAAAGCTTGCTTTTTAGAAGTTCATTTGTTTGTTTAAAACTAGGGTAGGTTGCATATTATTAGCTACATTACATAAATCAACAAAGAAATGTACACTGAAAATGGAATAAGATGTTTCAACACATTTTCTGCTCTCCGTGTCTGGCAATTAAAACATTCTAATTGTCTGGTAGAATTGCATCAAATATTCGACAAACATTATTTATGTATGAAATTTCAACATAATATTGAGAATGTAAGAGAACCAAAGGGGAAAAATTCAGCAGATTTGTCATAAAGTATGTGTTTATCTTAACCTTTCTTCTTCAAATATCTTATCTACTAAGTACTTTTATCAGGCACTAATTATACTCTTTCTGAAAAGAATTTCTCCAACACCCTTCAGTGCCTGCACCCTTTAATCATATCTCATTACATCTACCTAATCCATATCTTTTTCACATTGCCAGGGCTCATTAACAGTTTTAAAAGCTAATCTTAATCTTGGACACTGTTATTCCTTGTAATTGAGATGAAAATAATGCCAATAATATTTTATTTCTAAAATGTAATGGATCATTAATTTGTTCTGAAGTCATTTCTTCTTTAAATATTAATGAGAAATTAACTTTCAAACATGCATTAAACTAGCAGGAACAGTGAGATGTGTCTGAAAACCCTGAAGCACCTTTTCGAAGGAGAAGTTATTTTTATAAGCTGTTTTAACAGTGGATCATCAGTCACTTTGAAGGGAAGTGATCCTTGATTAACAGTTGGCTGATACTGTGCTTCCACAGATGTGTGGCAGTAATACAGGTGCTCCCTATGAAACACGACAGGTAGTTCACAGTATCTGAGCTTTCTTTTTCTGACTGAAAAATGTTAAAATATAAAGCCTTCATCTTTGTGTATTACCCCATTAAATTGTTGTAGACAAGACAAACCAAATGTCCCACTCAAATAATGAACAGTAGGCACCATGTTTCCCATGACTTTAAAGAAAACATTATAAGTGTGGCCAGTACTTTATTCCTTTTGATTTTCCATTTTCCAAAAAGAAAATGGATCAAATGTGCTATTACATGACCAAAGTAGAGCCTCATGATGATGACTTTTTAGGCTTTGAAAGTAAAATCCTGCCTCTCAGAATATAACTACTTAGGACTAACGTGTTATTTCTGTGGAAGATGCCTCCACTACTATAGCTGATACTGTTTCTTGAAAGTAATCTCTAAGTCTTAGGACAAGTTTAATGGTTTGTTATTTATTTATGCACATACTATCTAGCTCTAGTGCTTTTGAAAACCCACAAGACAAAAGTCATTTGTCCAAAAAAACCCCAATTTTTGGACTAGTCCCTCAAGTTATGATTCGGTGGTAGTGAAGATGTAATAAAACTTTAATTTTGCTCTGGTTTTTTCTCATTCATTAGTTTTGCCAGATAGTACAGTTGTTGTTGTTGTTTACTCATTAAGTCATGTAGCCCTCCAGGCTGCTCTGTCCCTGGGACTTCCCAGGCGAGAATACTAGAGTTTGTTGCCATTCCCCTCTCCAGGGGATCTTCCTGACCCAGGGATTGAACCTTCTTTCATCTACTGCATTGGCAGGCAGATTCTTTACCACTGAGCCACCTGGGAAGCTCATATAGTACAGTAGTTATCTTTTATTTCAGTTGTTTAATTAGATATTTCTTTAGTTTTTTCTTTTGTAATATATTATTTTCTTTACAGAATTCTGTGATTCTGATTTCTCTCCATTTATATGGTTCAGCTTATTATTATCTATAGGAAACTGTTATTAAGCAGAACCAAGTGATAGCTAGTTAGTTTTGCTGTGTCTTATCTTTTGAAGTGGTTAAGAATTGAACTAAGATAATTTGATTTTTAGAATCTGTAGCATAATGTTTTTAAAATTGCTCTTTTGACATTTTTTTCTTTTAAATTATTTTAATTTCCTTACTCATCAGTTTTTGAGGAGGGTAACTTTGCACATGTTCAGTTAAACACAACATGTTTCCCTGTGTTCTTTTTTGCTTCGCTGAAATAGCTCAAATATTCAGGTCATATCAAATTTTTATAGTGACACCATAGACAATGCTTACTTTAATAGAATTTCCCTCCCTTCATTATGAATTAGTTCTACTAATAAAAATACAATTTAGTATGTGATATACTATAACATCATAATTAAAAATTGCAAATACAGTATTAATATAGTTAAAAATTGTTTTGAGGCTTCTCTGGGGGCTCATTGGTGAAGAGTCTGCCTTACAATGCAGGCGACGCAGGTTCGATCCCTGGGTCGGGAAGATCCAGTGGAGAAGGAAATGACAACCCACTCCTGTATTCTTGCCTACAGAATCCCGTGGACAGAGGAGCCTGGCAGGCTGCATTCCATGGGGTTGCAAAAGAGTTATATACGATTTAGTGACTAAACAACTGTGTTTGCTTTTGTAAATTAATTTTTACCTTTGTCTGTTTCTCTTATTATTAGGAAGTTTTGCCTTTTTTGTACTGATTATCTATTTTCTTGTCCTTTTCATGTTGTTACTTTCAGAGATTTCTCACATAGGTCAGTGCAATGAAGCTTGATGGCAACAGTTGTTCACTTTGAATCAAAGAATAACTGTTAATTGGTGTGCTGTCATCAACCAAAAGTTTCCAAATATGTGTCCTCCAATTCAAAGAGAAGTAGCTGGATCAAGCAAACATACTCATGGGAACTCTCTGCACATGATGCATCGCTAGAGAAAGTTGCTTCATTCTTTTTTGTTTTTGGAACACTTCTTACAATATACTCCAACTACTGGATAGCATCCTAAGTTCATC
The DNA here is from genome assembly GCA_006410675.1 of Oreotragus oreotragus. Taxonomy (NCBI): domain Eukaryota; kingdom Metazoa; phylum Chordata; class Mammalia; order Artiodactyla; family Bovidae; genus Oreotragus; species Oreotragus oreotragus. The sequence continues at coordinate 660,037 of SJYX01017257.1, forward strand.
CAGATTTGTCCCAGGTCTAAATTCTTGGTCTTCCTCCCACCCTCTAATTCCACAGATAAAGAAGAAATAATAATAAAGGAATAAAAATCGTTTGTTTCTGTCTAACTGAATCATTCCCGTCTTGAAGCACCCTGGTGGGTTAATTAGCCCTGTTATTGTATTTACTATCTCCCACACACTTGTGTGTGGAAAAGTGCTTCTCTTGGCACTTTTCTAGGTGGATAAGAGAACATTACAACTATGGCACTGGACTTTGCTCTTGAAATAGATGGTACTGTGGCAGCCTAAAGCTTGAACGAGCTTAGTTTTTCATTGATAAGGGTGTAAGTGGCCTAGGATCATCTATCCCTGATATATGCCAGCTATGATTTCAAATATTCTTAGTGTGGGCTTTGGTACCATAAGGAAAAGAAACATGGTATCTCTTGTAGGAAGAGTTTGGAGAGGTTTACCGTATGGGGATGATCCGGAGGGATGATGTGGGGTGGGAGGTGGGAGGGGGGGGTTCATGTTTGGGAATTCATGAACACCCATGATGGATTCATGTCAATGTATGCCAAAACCAATACAGTACTGTAAAATAAAAATAAAAAAAAAAGATGATTAAATTCTGTGGATATAGTGCTTCTATCCTAANGGGGGGTGGGAGGGGGGAGGGGGGGGTTCATGTTTGGGAATTCATGAACACCCATGATGGATTCATGTCAATGTATGCCAAAACCAATACAGTACTGTAAAATAAAAATTAAAAAAAAAGATGATTAAATTCTGTGGATATAGTGCTTCTATCCTAAGTGAAAGAAAAAGAGAACAGCTGCTAACTCATTTCTCACAAATAGGCATGATTTTTGAGTATTATCTTATCCTGGAATTAATTCTTTGAGTTCTTGCCATTGTGTTTTGTCCCTGTAGATTAGAGTGACAGAGGTATTAGCAAGAAATTTGAAATAGACACTAGATAAGATCAGCTTTTGATTGTTAAATTTCAAGATCAGCACAAATCATCTGGAGGATATGCAAAGTTATCTTAAAATAAATTCCTATGCAGCAGGGTTTGACATCAACTAATTGAAGTTATTGGCATATCTACAGAAAAAATTTTAGCCATGAAAGCAGATAAAAGTCAGAAGCAATGAAGGGAAAGTGTGTCCACACATGGTTCAGAGATGAGGGAGTGGATTCAATTCCATTGGACTTCAGTCCCAATGAAAGGCCATTCCTGTTGTGAATGTATATCAGGCTCTTTAAATTTGATGCTGTTAAACATTCTACCCACAAAAATATCTTCATTCTGAATCTATATTTTCCAAATAATATTTGGATGATTATTTGGCTTCTGAAGAATCTTTGTTCTTAGAATATATACTAATCACATGAACTTCAAATATTCCACTTAAAACAGTAGTTACTTTTAGGTGAGTAATTATATCCCAGGCTTTCAATGAAGTTCTTTTCATTTAAGTTATTCATCATAAATGAATTATGGATAATCTTATATCTGAATCAAAACATTACTATTTTGATGATTATTGTATATCTACCTTTGATAGATAGATAGGTCCGTCTAGTCAAGGCTATGGTTTCTCCTGTGGTCATGTATGGATGTGAGAGTTGGACTGTGAAGAAGGCTGAGTGCCGAAGAATTGATGCTTTTGAATTGTGGTGTTGGAGAAGACTCTTGAGAGTCCCTTGGACTACAAGGAGATCCAACCAGTCCATTCTGAAGGAGATCAGCCCTGGGATTTCTTTGGAAGGAATGATGCTAAAGCTNGACATTACTTTGCCGACTAAGGTCCGTCTAGTCAAGGCTATGGTTTTTCCAGTAGTCATGTATGGATGTGAGAGTTGGACTGTGAAGAAAGCTGAGCGCCGAAGAACTGATGCTTTTGAACTGTGGTGTTGGAGAAGACTCTTGAGAGTCCCTTGGACTGCAAGGAGATCCAACCAGTCCATTCTGAAGGACATCAACCCTGGGATTTCTTTGGAAGGAATGATGTTAATGCTGCAACTCCAGTATTTTGGCCACCTCATGCAAAAAGTTGACTCATTGGAAAAGACTCTGATGCTGGGAGGGATTGGGGGCAGGAGGAGAAGGGGACGACAGAGGATGAGATGGCTGGATGGCATCACTGACTCGATGGACGTGAGTCTGAGTGAACTCTGGGAGTTGGTGATGGACAGGGAGGCCTGGCGTGCTGCGATTCATGGGGTCGCAGAGTCAGACACGACTGAGCGACTTAACTAAATTGTCCACTTTCCTTGTGCAAGTGTTTTCTGTTTATTAGATCATTTGGTCTACAACACAACCTCTTGAAATAGATAGTACTTCCCTCTTTATATGTTAGAGTCCAAGGTCTTAAAGAGATTAAGTTACTTGCCCAGTTATGCAGATAATTGGTATTGGTTTCTGGATAGGCATCTCTGTGTACCTTAGTATAGAAGGAATATTTTAAAGCATTATTTAATTACTTTAATAGGGTTATGCTGCCAATCTGAAAGATGTCTCAAAAAGTCTCTGAAAATAAAATATTTACTCATTCTGTCACAAAGGATGCACAGCAATAATGATGCATTAAACTTCTGAGGGAAAATATGTAAAAAAAATAATAGAATAAAAACTGGAAGGGTAGAATTTAAATCCTAAAAATTATGAAGTCATTAAATTAAATATTATTTATATTCAATTTCTTTCTTCATTTAATATAACTCATTGTTCTTTAAGTAGATACTCTCTTTAAAGAAGTATTTTATTAGATTCTATGAGTTCATAGCATTATTCAAAAAATAAAATTTGGACCAAAGGAGGTAAAACTCTTTTTTATGGAATAAAACAAACTACCAAACATAAAAGAAATGAAAAAATTATGTAATTGACATTTTACAACTATCAATGTAATAAGTGATTCCATGTGACAATGGGTGATTCCGTGTGACAATGGATGATAAAACATGGGTGAAATAGTCAAGGAATTAGAGAATCATAGAGTCTCCAAGTAGCCCTGCATAGATGACTGATTAATTTCAAAGAGAAGACAGTCTATTAACAACAGAAGGATCTGAAATATATAACTTGAAACAAGTCATCAAACAGCATCACAAATAAGAGGAAAATGTGACATGATTTGATGCAGTGAAAAATAAACCGTATCAACTACACTATATACCTACCAAAAGTTTTAACTTGAAATAACTTCGGAAGGCTTTTTTATCTCTTCTTGTTATTCTTTGGAACTCTGCATTTTCAGATGAATATATCTTTCCTTTTCTCCTTTGCCTTTTGCTTTTCTTCTTTTCTCAGCTATTTGTAAGGCCTCCTCAGACACCCATTTTGCCTTTTTGCATTTCTTTTTCTTGGACATGGTTTTGATCTCCACCTCCTACACAATGCTACAAACCTCCGTCCATAGTTCTTTAGGCACTCTGTCTATCAAATCTAATCCCTTGAACATATTGTCACTTCCATTGTATAATCGTAAGGGGTTTGATTGAGGTCATACTTGAATGGACTAGTGGTTTTCCCTACCTTGTTCAATTTAAGTCTGAATTTTGCAACAAGGTCATAATCTGAGCCACAATCATCTCCTGGTTTTGATTTTTCTGACTGTACAGAGCTTCTCCAACTTCAGCTGCAAACACAGTCAACCTGATTTAGGTATTGACCATTTGGCGATGTACATCTGTAGAGTCATCTCTTGTGTTGTTGGAAGAGGGGGTTTGTTAAGACCAGTGCGTTCTCTTGGCAAAACTCCGTTAGCTTTTGCCCTGCTTCATTTTGTACTCCAAGGCCAAACTTGCCTGCTATTCCAGATATCTTTATGACTTTCTACTTTTGCATTCCATTCCCCTATGATGAAAAAGACATCTTTATTGGTGTTAGTTCTACAAGGTTTTGTAGGTCATCATAGAACCATACAAATTCAGCTTCTTCAGCATTAGCGGCTGGGGCATAGACTTTTATTACTGTGATACTGAATGGCTTGCCTTGAAAACAAACAGATCATTCTATGATTTCTCTGATCTCAAAATATTTGCAGATTGCACTCAAGTATTGCATTTTGGAATCTTTTGTTGACCATGGGGGCTACTCCATTTCTTCCAAGGGATTCTTGCCCACAGTAGTGTAGTGTGTGTGTGTGTATATGTGTGTGTGTGTCTGCATGTGTATAAAATGGTCATCGGAACAAAATTCGCCCATTCCAGTCCATTTTAGTTCTTTCATTCTTGCCATCTCCTGTTTAACCATTTTGAATTTACCTTGATTCATGGACCTAACATTCCAGGTTCCTAAGCAATACTGTTTTTTTTTTTTTTACAGCACTGGACCTTATTTTCATCACCAGTCACGTACACAACTAATTGTTTTCTTTTTGGCTCTGACTCTTCATTCTTTCTGGAGCTATTTCTCTACTCTTCTCCAGTAGCATATTGAGCACCTACTGACCTAGGGAGTTCATCTTTCAATGTTGTATCTCTTTGCCTTTTAATACTGTTCATGCTGTTCTCAAGGCAAGAATACTGAAGTGATTTGCCATTCCTATCTCGGGTGGATGACGTTTTTTCAGGACTTTCCATCATTACCCATCCATCTTGGGTGGCCATACACAGCATGGCTTATAGCTTCATGGAGATAGACAATGATGATACCAAAGTGATTAGTTTGGCTAGTTTTCTATAATTGTGGTTTCCATTTTGTCTACCCTCTGATGGATAAGGATTAGAGTCTTATGGAAGCTTTCTGATGGGAGGGACTGGCTATAGGGCCGGGGCTACGATCAGTACAGTTCAGTTGCTCAGTCCTGTCCCACTCTTTGTGATCGCATGGACTGCAGCACACCAGGCTTCCCTGTCTGTCATCAACTCCCAGAGCATGATCAAACTCATGTCTATCAAGTTGGTGATGCCATTCAACCATCTCATCCTCTGTTGTCCCCTTCTCCTCCTGCCATCAATCTTTCCCAGTATCAGAGTCTCTTCCAAGGAGTTAGTTCTTCACAACAGGTGGTCAAAGTATTGGAGTTTCAGCTTCAGCCTGAGTCCTTCCAAAGAACATTCAGGATTGATTTCCTGTAAGATTGGTTGGATCTACTTGAAATCCAAGGGACTCTCAAGAGTTTTTTCCAACACCACAGTTCAAAAGCATCCATTTTTCTGCACTCAGCTTTCTTTATAGTCCAACTCTCACATCCATACATGACTACTGGAAAAACCGTAACTTTGACTAGATGGATCTTTTTCAGCAAAGTAATGTCTATGCTTTTTAATATGTTGTCTAATAACTTTGGTTATTTAATATGTTGGTCATAACTTTTCTTCCAAGGAGCAAGCATCTTTTAATTTCATGGCTGCAGTCACCATCTGCAGGGATTTTGGAGCCCAAAATAATAATCTCTCACTGTTTTCATTGTTTCCCCCTCGAATTGCCATGGAGTGGTGGGACCAGATGCCGTGATCTTCATTTTATGAATGTTGAGTTTTAAGCCAGCTTTCTTACTCTCCTCTTTTACTTTCATCAAGTGGCTCTTTAGTTCTTCTTCACTTTCTGCCATAAGGGTGGTGTCATCTGCATACCTGAGGTTATTGATATTTCTCCCAGCAATCTGAATTCCAGCTTGTGCTTCATCCAGCCCGGCATTTCTCATCATGCACTCCACATATAAGTTAAGTAAACAGGGTGACAATATACAGCCTTGACGAACTCCTTTCTCAATTTCTGTTCTATGTCCAGTTCTAACTGTTGTTTTTTGACCTGCTTAAGATTTCTCAGGATAATTCCAGCTTGTGCTTCATCCAGCCCGGCATTTCTCATCATGCACTCCACATATAAGTTAAGTAAACAGGGTGACAATATACAGCCTTGACGAACTCCTTTCTCAATTTCTGTTCTATGTCCAGTTCTAACTGTTGTTTTTTGACCTGCTTAAGATTTCTCAGGAGGGAGATAATGCAGTCTGGTATTCCCATCTCTTGAAGAATTTTCCACAGTTTGTTGTGATCCACACAGTCAGACTTTCACATAATCAATAAAGCAGAAATAGATGTTTTTCTGGTATTCTCTTGCTTTTTTGATGATCCAACAGATGTTGGCACTTTGACCTTTGGTTCCTCTGCCTTTTCTAAAACCAGCTTGAACATCTGGAAGTTCATGGTTCATGTACTGTTGAAGCCTGGCTTAGAGAATTTTGAGCATTACTTTGCTAGCATGTGAGATGAGTGCAATTGTGTAGTAGTTTGAGCATTGTTTGACATTGCCTTTCTTTGGGATTGGAATGAAAACTGACCTTTTCCAGTCCTGTGGTCATTGCCGAATTTTCCAAATTTGTTGGCATATTGAGTGCAGCACTTTCACAGCATCATCTTTCAGGATTTGAAATAATTTATCTGAAATTCCATCACCTACACTCTGTCTCTTATACACATCTAGATGTGTATAAGAGACAGGAAGAGATTTTAGCAAAACTGGGTATTGGAAATTATCCTTTNTGATGGACAGGGAGGCCTGGCGTGCTGCGGTTCATGGGGTCGCAAAGAGTTGGACACAGCTGAGAGACCGAACTGAACTGAACCTTTGATAGATGAATACATTTTTGGCATCTTGATAAAATTAGAGTATGAGGTTTCTACTATGAGGGACAGATCCAGAATTATATTTGTAAAGGTCAACCCTTTCTGTCAGTCTTTCCTGTGACCTACAAAATGAACATACAACTGCATGATTCTACAGGTAAAAAGGCTAGTAGTTGAAGTGAGTTACAATTGCTCAAACAATATTTGGTTGGGACCAAATATTACCACCAATGTAATTATATGTATTAATATGAGTCAAAAACTTTCTGAGTTCTTTCTTACTAGCTATAAGATCATCTTAACTTTTATAGACATCAGTTTCCTCTGTAAAATGAGTGTATTGTCAAAACTTCCTCATATAGTGACTTTGAAGTTAAATGAGATAATTCATATAAAGTGCTTAGCACTCATTCTGAAGTATGGTATGAAATGAAATGAATGGTAGCTAATGCTGTAAGCTTTTGTCCCTAAGATAAATTATTATTATCATAATAAGATGATATAAGTTCAGCATATGATTGGGGAGGCAAGACTGTGACAGGGACCAATTGCAGAATACTTGAAATCATAGTTTCTAAGAACTCCCTACTCTTAACATTTAGATCCAGTACAATTACCACTTTTGCTTTCCTCTGAAGTACCAAATTTTATTTTGATACCCTTCTTTATTAGTCATAATATTTGAGAAATAGATAAAAATGAATGAGTAATCTAGCCTTTCTTAAGTCTCAGTGGCTTAATGCCAGCAAGATCTATTACTCCTTTATGTCATATTCCTGTGTGGGTCAGGTAGAGAGGGAGAGTGGGTCTTTGTTCCATCCAGCTCCATTCAGTCATTCAGGGGCCCAAGAATGGCTCTGCCATCTACTAGAAGCCTGGAGTCCTCCTCTGGGTACTGTGCATTGGGTAGGAAGGGAAGAAATCTTGTTGAGGATTCCAAAAGGTAATGTGTATTCTACTGGCCTGCAATCAGTCATGTGAGGCCTAACCTAATCGCAGTGAAGTTTTGAGAATATAATTTCGTTATGTGTTGAGAAGGAATAATAAATGGGTTTGCTGAATACATTGCAGTATCTCCTCCTTACCAACAAAACTGTTTTATGATTCTGCTCTAATTTTTCATCAATTAGTTGAAAATGGTAGAAACTCTTGCTTATAAAATTTATTTGCACATAATTGTATAGAGCTTTGTATCTCCTGTTAGAAAGCCTTAATCAACAGGGATTGACATCTAGGAAGACTTTCTACCACTTTTTGATAAATTTTGTTGTATAGATATTCTCAGTATAACTTTTTTTGGAGCATTTATCCTACTTTATTTTTACTTAAAGCTTGTATATGTGGGAAAAAACTTGTATATGTGAAAGAGATTATATCCTCAAATGAACATTTTCCTTGCTTTTATCATCTTGTGTCATTATCCTGATGCTCTTTTATTACAGTTGTTATTGAGAGCATACTTTCAGATTTAGCATGGAGATTAACTGTAAAATAAGTAAATAGTGAATTGTTTTGTTAGAATGAGGTATAAAAGTCAATGCTTTTAAGAAGTTGTTTTTTTTTTTTGTTAACTGCTATTTCTAAGTAACTACAGTACTCAAAAAATGGCAAATTGACAACCTTAGATTTAAGAATTTTTCCAATGAAGAAAAGCTGTGACAGTAAACTATGCACAGTGCAAACTTTGCTATGATTCTCCAAAATATGACTTTTTTCTACAGTTCCACTTTACTGATGAGAGGATGCCTTATACTAAAGCCCATTTAGCACATGGATTCCAAAAAGACACTCTCCAAAAGACAGCCTTTTAATGTTTCATGATGGTTTTCATCATGGTTAAAGAAACAGATGAAAACTTCCTGCTTATTTTATACTTTATCCAAGGCACAAATGTTAGCAACTAGCACTCAACACTCACATTTTAGTAATACCAGTAATCTGTTAGAGATGGCTGTGTATATTAACGGGTTCATTTCCAATAAGAGTATTTTAATTATATTGATACTGTTTTGGAAAGTATAAATAATTTAAATAATTTTCTCATAATTGATATGCATATATTAAGTTGGTCTTATATTTTGTTATTTTTATTAGAAATCAAACTATTTCTTTTATTCATATTTAACCAAAGGATATGTTTGTGATACTCATCAAAGCACATTCTTAAATGACTGTTTTAGTAATTAAATGAAGTTAAAGACTGAAATTCTTTAGGTGATTATATATTCATGCACATATTTCTGTTCTAAGTGATTATAACACTAATTAATAATTCTTTCATGAAATATTTGTTGTTTTCCAACTGCGTTTTTAGTGCATTCTACAATTTTTCATATAATTACCTGTTTGCAAATTGAAAGAGGTCATAGAGTTCAAAATAACATCATAATTTTTGTTTCCATGTTAGCCTAACCAGCTTTAGCCTTTATTAAATAAATAAATTTTGAAAAATGAATATCCATAAATACATTAGTTCTTAATTGGAAATGCATAGTATTTAATTGAACAATTCTGTGAGAGGAAATGTTTGCAAATATACATTAAAAAGTAGGAAAAAAGCATTTTTATTATTTTATTAAGTAGAAATAAATTATTGTGAGTAGTCACATAAAGCCATGATTAAATATTTTAAGTGTTATGCATTCTAAGCTCAGTTGTCTTGCATTATCTATCTTTGCATATAACATTTCATTGATTATATTGTTTGTATTATACAATTCATTTTCTTCATAATTTAGAATCATAATTGATGAAGACAGGGAAGTATTTACTGAGAAAAGAAACTGAGTTATTTTAATCTTTACACAAGCATCCTAAAGCTTTAATTTCTCTTACTCTACTGAATGTGAGCCTCTCAGAGAATTTCTAAGTTTTCAGTCTACTTGGACATACAAGTTATTGAATATTAATATCAGAAATTATTACTTTGAGTTCTACATATTCTGTATGAGATTTCATGTGATGTATTAAGTATTAAAAAGGTTTAAGTGCTCTAGACTTCAAACTGTTTTGTTCCTTTTGTTTCATAAATTGATATTATAAATTCTGCTTTTGTATCACTAAACTTTTATATTATAGAATGTAGATATTTTAAGATTTTATTTATTTGACAGAAATAACTTCAGCCCTATAGTAGTTAAGCAGAAATTGTTTAGCATTTTCAGTTCTAACATAAATGCTAATTATTATTCATTGGCAAACCATTAAAGATTTTATGTAAGTTGACTTCAAGACATTTTCTCCCAAATCAGTTGTTACATTTCCCTGTGTTTCCTGCATGGTGGATTTTGAATTTAGCATCTGACATGTTTTCTCAACTACTGGTTTAAAATGAAAACATGTAGGTACTCAAGGGAATGTGTTAAAAGCAAAAATTCTGTGATCCTTGAAAGGTAAATGACAGCACTGAGATTGTCACATCTGCATCGAAATGTTTCATCTGTTTATCTATCTAAGCAAATACAAATAAGATAATTATGATCCTAACAATGCATGTTTTAAAAAACAATTTATGGCTTTAAATAGGTCAGAACCTAATGGATTTTTATTTTTCTTTGTTCTTACAAATGAGTAAAAATAGACTGACCTTCAGCATCAAGTTCCTGTGAATGATTATAGCAAATCTATTTAATATTTTGAAATTTGAAGGTAAAATTAATCCTTGGGTTTCATAAAATTATAGATTTTATATATTACATATGTATTTACACACACAGAAACACACATGCGTATGCATGTATGTTATCATGTATATTATAGTATGCCTAATTATTCAGCTGAATTTACTTCACTGTGTTTTCATTCTTTATTAGAACAGAGAGTGAGTATATTTCAGAATTGCTAACCTGTTGCTGTGAAAAAGCAATCCTATAGAAAAATAAAATGAATCCCTTGGAAAAATCACAACTGTTTTTATTTAAAATGAGTTTTTTAGCATCACAGTAAACTATCAATTGACTTTAAATTTAGCTTTTTATGTAGATTAGTAGATTACAGAAGAAATTTTAATGTAAACTATATCTTCTAAATCATGTTAGTTTTAACTTTTAAAGAAAACTCTTTTGATATTCTGGAGAGGAACTTAAAAATAGTTTGTTTACATTCCAACTACATCTTGATTTTAAATTAGTATAATCATATATCCTTGCTGAATTAAAAATGGTTTCTTTAAATTCTAGTCACAGAGCTTGCTATTAAATTAATCTAATCATAGTCTCTTGTTCACATATTCTCTTTACTACATACTCTTGTTAGTAGTTGTTTAATTAAACATGCCATTTGTTTACAATGTAGAGTTTCAGAAATGCTAGTTCTAAAAGGTAGGATAAGAATTTATATCAAACATTTCAATCTGACAAGTAAATTACATTTCTTCCACCATAAAGAGGTAAGCAGAAAACTGTAGCAAGTGATGAAAAGACATATTCTTATTGCTCAGAGATATGATACGCAACAGCCTACAAAATATGACCTTTTTCACTCTCAAGATTAAGACAAAAATCTCTATAAATACTAAAATAGAGATTTGTCTTAACTTTTGGTATTTTAAATATTTTACTAAAATTGTTACTCCTTTCATCAGTCAACCCAGGGGGCAAAAAGAAAGCAGGATGAGCTTTGATATAAAAATCTGTTTAAAATGAAATCTGTAAGTTATTGTACAGTATGAAAGGAATGAGTCTCAGTAAATGCTATACTCAGGAGTCAAATATATGAAATATCCCCTATTTGCCAAAGCAGGATTAAGAGGACTGCGTACCATTTTTATAGTTTATATTTTGTTAAGAAGCCTTTTTTTTTAATTTCTCATCTACACATAGATTTTGTTATTATAGCAATTACATATTTTTACTTCAGTAAAGCTATTCTAGGAGAAGGGGATGACAGAGGATGAGATGGTTGGATGGCATCACCGACTCGATGGACGTGAGTTTGAGTGNCCATTTTTATAGTTTATATTTTGTTAAGAAGCCTTTTTTTTTAATTTCTCATCTACACATAGATTTTGTTATTATAGCAATTACATATTTTTACTTCAGTAAAGCTATTCTAGGAGAAGGGGATGACAGAGGATGAGATGGTTGGATGGCATCACCGACTCGATGGACGTGAGTTTGAGTGAACTCTGGGAGTTGGTGATGGACTGGGAGGCCTGGCATGCTGCAATTCATGGGGTCGCAAAGAGTCGGACACAACTGAGCGACTGAGCTGAACTGAACTGAACTTTTTGGTTAAACTTATGAAGTGGAAAAATATATATATATGTAAAGTAAAAATTTTATATAATGCTCAATTTTCAAGGAAGTTTGTATAAACTTTTAGAGTCCTATGGCACCAGAAGACAGGTTTCATATTTTGGTTATCTTTGATATAACTAAAGTGTAATACTTACTTTTGAGCAAATAGTTCTAGTTTTGATTTTCTAAACTAAATCAGAACTAAAACCTGATTTCAGAACTAAAACTTTATATAGGAAAGCTAACATTACTAACAGTTATGCCTCAACTTGTAGTTTGTCAAAAGAATGAAAATTAATGGTACTATGTCACAAAACATAATCTGACTTTCTGTTATTTACTCAAAGTTGAGCTATGGTGAGCTGGTTAAATGTTTTCAAAATTACTGAAATAGTCCCCCTTTAATCTATGAATTACAACTGTAAACATTGATTTCCTCAGTTTCTAATTGATACTTTTTGCATACCTCTGTTATGTTTTAAAAACTATGATAGGAATATTAATATTAGCTAATGATAATAGAGTGATTATTTTGTACAACATTTTATGTTTACTATTTCAATGAATTTGGTGGCCTTACACATACAAACATACACACACAAACACACATGCACACTTTGTTATGCTCATAACATACTTACCTTTTATTGAGTAGATTAAAATTATATATGAAAAAGAAATTAGGAACCAGTCTTTTGTAAGTAAGTTAATGAAAAGGGATGTTAAAATGTGGTAAAGCTAATTTGATAATTATTTTATTTTGGCAGTTGTATTTTTTTTCTGTCCTTAGTGAGCCACAAAGAAAGAAGATGGGTATGATTTTTACAAGGGTGAAATAGGTTGTCTGTCAGTTGGCTTTAGGCGACAGTCTGTCTGCAAGCCGTAAGATGATCTGCAGAGCGCCAGAGGAAAGCAGGCAGGATTCCTGGCTTGCAAGAATAGATATTGATCTACCTTAGCCACCTAAACAATGCCTCACCTGTTTGCCTTGTCCATACCTTATTTTACGCAGTCTAATGCTTGTTTTGTTTGACTTTTCTTTTATTTCTCTGGATCTGAGCTTTGATACACTTTGGGGAGTACATAAACACAGTGTTGTACTTGAACATCACCATACTTCTGAGTCCTCTGGTGGTTTAGGACCACCCCTCCCTCTTGAATAGCTCTGTTATTGAAAATTATGAACCAGAGCTAAATTACTAGGCCTCATACAGAAGTGGTTGATCCGGCAGCCTAGTGTCTAATAACACCGAATGTGAGATGCTGCTAATTACTGCCCTATGGACCTCGTGTAAAATTTCTTAAATTTCAACTTGTAAAAGGCTTTATTATTATTAATTCTTTTTCTTTCCAGCAGATAGTTGAAAGACAAGTTACTATAGTATTTAGAATTCTATCCACTTATTTTGGAGCACAACTATTTTACTATGTATTTGCCTCAAGCTCTAATGAAATACAAAACTACATTCAGCTTCCCAGTAAACTATAATATAAATATTTTACCAGCACTTATTATTAGTTTGCCATTTCCTGCTGACAGCTATTCCAACTTTGCCAGCAGGCACTGGGTCTCACAATTGTATTATGTTTTGAACAAATAGCGACAAACAAAAATTCTTGCAAAATAAATGAACAAGATTTCCTAGGGAAAAGAAAAAAACCTTTTCCAATGTTAAATGAATATTTCTTTCAAACTCTGACACATAATATTATTTAATTTGCATATTGCACATTTCACTTTTACTGGAAAACAATTAAGTTAATGAAGAACTAAATAATGTGCACTCAGGGATAATTTTACATTACTGGTTTTTTGATTTTAAGTGTTTTTTTTTTCTTTTTTTTTTTTTTTAAACTTTTTGCTGTTCTGGAGAAAACCACATCCTATATACCACTACATACATTGGTAGTGAAGGACTCTGGTTTTCAAATGATGCTATTTAAATACTAGCAGAGGGGCTTCCCTGATGGCTCAGTGATAAAGAATTTGCCTGCTGAAGCAGGAGACACAGGTTCCATCCCTGATCCAGGACTATCCCGCATGCCATGGAGGAACTAAGCCAATGGGCCAAAATTACTGAGCCTGTGCTTTAGAGCCCATGAACTACAAGTATTGAGTCCATGTGCCTCAACTACTGAAGCCTGTGTGTTCTACAGGTTGTGCTCCCAACAAGAGAGCCACCACAATGAGAAGACTGCACACCCCAACTAGAGAGCAGTCCTGCTTGCCACAATTAGAGAAGACCCCAAGAAGCAACAAGGACCCAGGACAGCCAAACAAACAAACAAAAAAGATAGCAGACAACAAACGCACATTGTCTACAACCACAAAATAAAAAGGATCACATAAAACTGCTGTTTTTCTGTCCTGCCAAGGAATACTGTAAAACTTAGAACTGGTGCAATCTAGAAATGCTAAAACTATGTCTTGACTTTAAGCTAGTCTAAAGACCTTCTATCAGTGATAACCACTCACTAGCAAACACAGCCACTCCTTTGCCCCACTCTTGCTTCATTATGCTCAGTTGGATAAAGCACCACTTTTGTTAAATCAAACCCATAATCTACTCAACGTTTGCCCACTTACAACTGAATGCAGTNACCTTCTATCAGTGATAACCACTCACTAGCAAACACAGCCACTCCTTTGCCCCACTCTTGCTTCATTATGCTCAGTTGGATAAAGCACCACTTTTGTTAAATCAAACCCATAATCTACTCAACGTTTGCCCACTTACAACTGAATGCAGTCAGAGAAAAAATATCTAAAACAGGTGACTAATCTTACCTTAAATTTAGAGTCATTTGGGAAGGTCTAGTGGTTGGGACTCCATGCTTTCACTGCCAAGGACCTGGGTTCAGTCCCTGGCCAGGGAACCAAGATCCTGCATGACACAGGCAAAAAAAAAAAAAAAAAAAGGATCGTTTTTCACCAGCAGGTCCTTCGTGTGGTCTAAAAATCATATTCCATTTTCCTAGTTCATTAATGAAACGTACTCTACATCTTCTTGCCTCAAATTTCCAACACTTTTCCCTCATCTTCATCTTAAGCTGTTGACTGTGATATCCACTCCACTAAAAATATTGAAGCAAACAGAAGAGACTTTTCCCAGACTCTGCACCTCTTGACCTAACTTTATGTGTGCAAATTTACTTGACTTTATTAATCACACCAGAAAAAGCTAGCGCTCAACTGGTATACTAGATTCTTTCCCCTTCTCACCGATTCTGTGATGTGGGACTAACCGTTCTCCCTTCTCTTTACTGTACAGAATATATTTCCCTTGATACTGGATGGTTCACAACAGCACATACACATGCTGCTATGTCTTATATTTCTAAAAAGACTCACTTTTGACTCTACTTCCCCTCCTGGCTCATTCCCTTGACAACACTTCCTTTTTTTCTCATTCCTCTGAAAACAAAACTTGAAAAAGAAGTTTCTATATGAAGTTTCCAATTTCTTCCCCCAATCTTTAATCCTTTCTAAACAGATTTTTAGCAACAGAACTCCACATTGCTAAATCCAATGGTTGATTCTCAGACCTCTTCACACTTGAACTCTTAAAATCTCATTAACATTTGACCAAATTGATCACAGTCTCCTACTTAAACCACTTTCTTTATTTGGTTTCCAGAACAACAAACTCACATTGTGGTTCTATTTATGTTTGTTTTGCTTTCCTATCTCTGGATGTTTTATCTTACTTTTTTTTAATCTCTGCCCACTTTCCCTGACTTCTGAATGTGGCAGTGTCCCTAGACTCAGTACTCATATCAGTTCTCTTTTCTATCCCACATAATTGCTCTGTTGAACACATCCACTTTCAAGACTTTAACTGTCATTGATATACAAGTGTATTTAATAATAATATAAAGTATGTGCATCCATGCTAAGTTGCTTCAGTTGTGTCCAACTCTTTGTGAACCGATGCACTGTAGCCCTCCAGTCTCCTTTGCCACGGGCGTTCTCTTACATCTTGTATCACTCCCGCATTGGCAGGCAGATTCTTTACTACTAGCACCACGTGGGAAGCCCAATATAAAGTATACATTATTTATAAAATATACTTATATGTAAAATATATAATGGATAGCCAATTGTACTCGTGCTAAGTCACTTTGGTCATATCCAACACTTTGCAGCCCCATGGACTCCAGAAGAGCCCCCCAGGCTCCTCTGACCATGGGATTCTCCAGGCGAGAATACTGGAGTGGGTTGCCATGCTGTCTTCTAGAGGATCTTCCCAGCCCAGGGACTGAACCTGCTGGTGAAAAGTGATCCTTTTTTTTTTTTTTTTGCCTGTGTCATGCAGGATCTTGGTTCCCTGGCCAGGGACTGAACCCAGGTCCTTGGCAGTGAAAGCATGGAGTCCCAACCACTAGACCTTCCCAAATGACTCTAAATTTAAGGTAAGATTAGTCACCTGTTTTAGATATTTTTTCTCTGAACCTGCATCCTGAATCCCCTGCATTGCAGGTGGATTATTTACCCACTGAGATACCTGGTAAGCTCTATATAACCAATAAACATATATAATTAATTATATAAATATAAATGATCAGTTCAAATTTCTTTTGTAAATTACATTATTTACTCACAAGATATCTCCACTTGAACAGCAAAGAAACATCTTAAGTTCACTGTGTCCAAAAGTAACCTTTTGGTATTCTCTCACAACCTAAAGCAACTCCTTTCTTCCAATTGCACAAAACAAAATTCCTTAGAATAGTCTTTGGCCATTAACTTTATTTCACATACAGTATCTAAGCTGTCAGTACTTTATGTTAGTGCTGTTTTCAAAATATATCCCAAATTCACCCATTTCTTGCTCACCCTCATTGCCATAGCTCAGATCTAAACTACTTCCCATATCTCATTTGGGTTATCACAAAAGCCTCTGCTTTCTGCCTTTGTCTCTCTTTAGTTTTTACTCAACTAGTAGCAAAGTGAAAAAGTGAAAGTCACTCAGTCATGTCTGACTCTTTGGGACCCCCATGGACTATACAGTTCATGGAATTCTCCAGGCCAGAATATTGGAGTGGGTGGCCTTTCCCTTCTCCAGGGGATCTTCCCAACCCAAGGATTGAACCAGGTTTCCACACCGCGGGCAGATTCTTACCAGCTGAGCCACAAGGGAAGCCGAAGAATACTGGAGTGGGTGGCCTTTCCCTTCTCCAGGGGATCTTCCCAACCCAGGAATCTGGAGTCTCCTGCATTGCAGGCAGATTCTTTACCAACTGAGCGATCAGGGAAGGCCTAAGCAGTAACAAGGAAATGTTCAAATCTAACGCATAAAATCTAATTTTTATGTTCAGCCTTCTACTGTTCTCTTACTCCATTGTTGTTTTGTAGCTAAGTTATGTCCACGTCTTTTGTGACCCCATGGACTGTAACCCGACAGGCTCCTCTGTCTATGGGATTTTCCCAGGCAAGAATACTGGAGTGGGTTGCCATTTCCTTCTCCAGGGGATCTTCTCGACTCAGGGATCAACCCATATCTCCTACCTTGGCAGAAATGTTCTTTATCACTGAGCCACCAGGAAGACTTTCTCATTTTAGTCAGGCTAAAAGCCAAAATTCTTACAAGGATATAACAGGTCCGCCATTACCAGTGTTCTTCCTTACCCTGTGACTTCATAGCCATTTACTCTCTTCTTCCATTCTGTCTAGCCATACTAGTCTCCCAACAGTGCCTCACTTACACCAAAACTGCTCCTGCCACAAGACATTTGCATTTCCTGTTCCCTCTGCTGGGAAATCTTCCCTTCTCCAGCCACACACATGTATTTGGAATACATAAAGAACTCCTGCTGTTGCTGCTGCTGCTGCTAAGTCACTTCAATCGTGTCCGACTCTGTGCAACCCCATAGATGGCAGCCCACCAGGCTCCCCCGTCCCTGAGATTCTCCAGGCAAGAACACTGGAGTGGGTTGTCATTTCCTTCTCCAATGCATGAAAGTGAAAAGCGAAAGTGAAGTCGATCAGTCGTGTCCGACTCTTAGCAACCCCATGGACTGCACCCCACCAGGCTCCTCCATCCATGGGATTTTCCAGGCAAGAGTACTGGAGTGGGGTGCCACTGCCTTCTCCTAAAGAACTCCTACAACTCACCAAAAATATCTAATCCAGTTTTATAATTGACAAAAGTTTTGAGTAGATGTCTCTCTAAAGAAGATATTAAATTGGCACTTATCACATAAAAAGATGCTCAACATTGCTAGTCATTAGGGAAATGTACATCAAAACCACAATGATATAACACTTCACATCCATGAGGATGGCTAAAATAAAAAGGATGGACAAAAACCAGTGTTGACCAGAATGTGGAGGAATTGAAAATCTCATGCACTGCTGATGAGATTGCAAAATGGTAAAATTATTTTGTAAAATGATGTGGCTATTTCTTGAAATGTTAAACATAGAGTTACCAGATGACAGCAATTTGCTAGGTATGTGCCCCAAAGAAATAAAAAAACATATGTTCATTCTAAAGCTTGTATGTGTATGTGCTCAGTCATGTCTGCCTCTTTGCAATTCCATGGACCAGAGTCCACCAGCCTCCTCTGTCCATGGAATCTTCCAGGCAAGAATACTAGAGCAGGTTGCCATTTCCTACTCCAGGGGACCTTCCCAACCCTACGTCTCTTGTGTCTCCTGTATTGGCAGGTTGATTCTTTACCACCTCGCCACCTGGGAAGCCTCCCAAAACTTGTATGCAAATATTCACATCAACATTATTTATAATAGCTAACAGGTGGAAATAACTCAAATTTTCATCTGCAGATGGGTGATAACCAACATGTACTATATCCTTACAATGTAATATTATTTGCAATGAAAGAAATGAAGTCCTGATACAGGCTAAAATATAGATGGATATTGAAAGCCCTAAGCTAAATCAAAGAATTCAGTCACAGAAGATCACATATTGTATAGCTGCATTTATGAAACTGTCTAGGTAAATCTACAGAGAAGGCAATGGCACCCCACTCCAGTCCTCTTGCCTGGAAAATCCCATGGGCAGAGGAGCCTGGTTGGCTGCAGTCCATGGGGTCGCTAAGAGTCGGACACGACTGAGCGACTTCATTTTCTCTTTTCACTTTCATGCATTGGAGAAGGAAATGGCAACCCACTCCAGTGTTCTTGCCTGGAGAATCCCAGGGACGGGGGAGCCTGGTGGGCTGCCGTCTATGGGGTTGCACAGAGTCGGACACGACTGAAGTGACTTGGCAGCAACAGCAGCAGCAGGTAAATCTATAGAGATACTAAGTAGATTATTGACTGCCAGGGGCTGGGGAAGAAAGGAATAGGGAATGGCTGGTAATGGGTATAGGTTTCATATAGATTTAGATAGTACAGATGATTGCACAAGCCTGTAGAATATGCTAAAACCACTGAAGTATCTACTTTGGAAGACTGAGTATCATGATATGTGAGTTACATATCAATACAGTTGTTAAAAATATTCTGTTGTTACATGTTTTTAACAATGTAAATTTTGTTCATGGTTTAGGTGTCCTTTTCCTTTAATTGCATTAACTTTCTTGTACAACTTTTTCTTGAAATTTGATTCACAATTATATAGCTTTACATTTGTTTTTTATATCATTTGTTCAGAGCCAATTTTGTACCAAAACTGTAAAACTGTCTCCATATATTCAAACACATCAGGCAGCATATTAATTTCTTCTCCTTTTATGTTTTTGGGTATGTCTGTTCTTCTGACATACAGCCTGCACAACCAGAAGTTTAGGCCTACTGCATAGTTACTTTTCCTCACCTTGAAAATTCTCTTTGTTTCTTTCCTGAGTTTGAGTTCCTATTTGCTGAATTGCTGAGCTCCATAGCATTGCTTACTTTTTTGAATTGGTGGAGTGCATCTTTTAAAATAGCTTCCTGAGAAAGGCTAAATACAAGGTAAATTATTTACATATCACCTAAAAAGTCTATATTTTACTTTCACACTTGATTAATAGTCTGATTGGAAATAATTTTCTCTTGGAATTTTAAAGTTATTTCTCTATCGTCTTCCACTTCCCATTGAGTGATGCTACTGAGTTGTTGAATCTTGCTTGTAATTTTGACTGTTTGTTTACTAGTTTAGCTTTCAAGATATAATTAATGCTCCTAATTTGTCTAAGGAAAGTCTACTCATTCAACATGAAGTGGGACATTTCTACAGTGATGAGGAACATAGGATAATTTAGAATTCAATTTACTAATTTAGACAATGTGTGGATTGGGGGCAGGAAGAAAAGGGGACAGCAGAGGATGAGATGGCTGGATGGCATTACCGACTCGATGGACGTGAGTTTGAGTGAACTCCGGGAGTTGGTGATGGACAGGGAGGCCTGGCGTGCTGCGATTCACGGGGTCGCAGAGTCGGAAACGACTGAACGACTGAACTGAACTGAACTAAACTGAATTCTCAATGAATTCATCTAATAAGACTAATCTCACTTTTAAAATTTTTGCTATTAAAAACTTTTAAATGTTTAAAATTTTGGTTTACTGGAATTTCTTTTTATGCCCAAAGATGACATTTTAATTATATTTAGAACTGTGGTTAGTTGGATCATCTGCTAAAATGAAACCTTCTTCTGTAAAACTTTTTTTTCTTTAAAATTATGACAAAGTCATTCTATGAAGAGACAAGCTTTCAGTTGCCAAAATAGTTATCAAGAAACAGGAGACTAGAGAAAATACTAAAAAGAGAAGATAACTTTTGAACTGACAACCCATTTATTTATATTTACCAGATGATCACTTCACCTACTTCAACACTTTGATCATGAAATAAAGGATTGAGGAAATTAACTGTATTAATTCAGTCAAAAAAAATTGTCAGTTTTGATTTAAACTGTCTTCAGGGACTTTCTGAGGGCAGAAGGAGAAGAGGGCGTCAGAGGATGAGATGGCTGGATGACATCACCAAGGCAATGATCTTGGGCAAACTTTGTGAGATGTTGAGGGACACAGAGGCCTGGTGTGCTGCAGTCCACGGGGTTGCAAAGAGTCAGACATGACTGGGCAACTGGACAATGACAACTAAAATGACATCCCAGGGACTTTAAATCAGGTGAGAGTATGGGTAGGTGGAAAAATATTCTCTATCACCTGCTCTGGAAATAATCAGAATATCAGTAATGGGAGTTGGGAATATTGTGTTAAGTGAGGAAGGGGAGAAGAGACATGCTTGAGTTTTGCAAGCGCTTCTTCAGGGAACACAGATAGGTTTCCATCCTGGTTTAACCAATGTAGGCTTGTATTTTCACTTTAGCCAGTTTGCTGAGTCTCTCAGTTGCCTTTTCTCTATCTAGCATTGCTACTCCTCTCTCTTCTCCATTTTTGGAAGGGTAACTGTGATAAAATGAGACATTTTCTAGTGAAAAGGATACAGTTTTAATACGTTTAAAACATTTCAAAAGGCAATACAATTAGCTAAGCACTTATGTTTTATTAGCAATAGCAAGCAAAATTAATAAGTAAATTCAACTAAAAATGATTATGTGTCAGAGTGTATAGTTTTTACATTGACATTTCACATAATCTGACTTTGCTTAGAAGAGAAATCACTCGGCTGTTAAAATCACTTTTAAAGAGCTGTCAAAATTGGAAAACCTGCTGTCAGAAATATGATGAGAAAAGTTTAAAAATGGTAAAGTATGTTGATTTAGACAAAAAATATTATCTTCAGAGAGGAAAACTTGAATATTTATTATTATCTTCAAAAGGGATAATTTCTCCCCCCTGAAATTGGACATCATTGTTTTAAAATTTATATTCTGACATATTTATTTTCACTTTAATATCAACATGAATGAAACCATTTATATTTGCACCACAGTGAGAATATCTCTAAGTCCTAGAAAATGCTAAAATATTGATGTCATTTATACTCCTTATTAACTATTAATTTCATTTTATTTTTAATTGAAGAGGAATTTTAACATTTTCAGCATCTCTAACTTCATATATGCTNGGGAAGTTCCAGATGTGTATAAGAGACAGGGACAGGGAGGCCTGGCGTGCTGCGATTCACGGGGTCGCAGAGTCGGACACGACTGAACGACTGAACTGAACTGAACTAAACTGAATTCTCAATGAATTCATCTAATAAGACTAATCTCACTTTTAAAATTTTTGCTATTAAAAACTTTTAAATGTTTAAAATTTTGGTTTACTGGAATTTCTTTTTATGCCCAAAGATGACATTTTAATTATATTTAGAACTGTGGTTAGTTGGATCATCTGCTAAAATGAAACCTTCTTCTGTAAAACTTTTTTTTCTTTAAAATTATGACAAAGTCATTCTATGAAGAGACAAGCTTTCAGTTGCCAAAATAGTTATCAAGAAACAGGAGACTAGAGAAAATACTAAAAAGAGAAGATAACTTTTGAACTGACAACCCATTTATTTATATTTACCAGATGATCACTTCACCTACTTCAACACTTTGATCATGAAATAAAGGATTGAGGAAATTAACTGTATTAATTCAGTCAAAAAAAATTGTCAGTTTTGATTTAAACTGTCTTCAGGGACTTTCTGAGGGCAGAAGGAGAAGAGGGCGTCAGAGGATGAGATGGCTGGATGACATCACCAAGGCAATGATCTTGGGCAAACTTTGTGAGATGTTGAGGGACACAGAGGCCTGGTGTGCTGCAGTCCACGGGGTTGCAAAGAGTCAGACATGACTGGGCAACTGGACAATGACAACTAAAATGACATCCCAGGGACTTTAAATCAGGTGAGAGTATGGGTAGGTGGAAAAATATTCTCTATCACCTGCTCTGGAAATAATCAGAATATCAGTAATGGGAGTTGGGAATATTGTGTTAAGTGAGGAAGGGGAGAAGAGACATGCTTGAGTTTTGCAAGCGCTTCTTCAGGGAACACAGATAGGTTTCCATCCTGGTTTAACCAATGTAGGCTTGTATTTTCACTTTAGCCAGTTTGCTGAGTCTCTCAGTTGCCTTTTCTCTATCTAGCATTGCTACTCCTCTCTCTTCTCCATTTTTGGAAGGGTAACTGTGATAAAATGAGACATTTTCTAGTGAAAAGGATACAGTTTTAATACGTTTAAAACATTTCAAAAGGCAATACAATTAGCTAAGCACTTATGTTTTATTAGCAATAGCAAGCAAAATTAATAAGTAAATTCAACTAAAAATGATTATGTGTCAGAGTGTATAGTTTTTACATTGACATTTCACATAATCTGACTTTGCTTAGAAGAGAAATCACTCGGCTGTTAAAATCACTTTTAAAGAGCTGTCAAAATTGGAAAACCTGCTGTCAGAAATATGATGAGAAAAGTTTAAAAATGGTAAAGTATGTTGATTTAGACAAAAAATATTATCTTCAGAGAGGAAAACTTGAATATTTATTATTATCTTCAAAAGGGATAATTTCTCCCCCCTGAAATTGGACATCATTGTTTTAAAATTTATATTCTGACATATTTATTTTCACTTTAATATCAACATGAATGAAACCATTTATATTTGCACCACAGTGAGAATATCTCTAAGTCCTAGAAAATGCTAAAATATTGATGTCATTTATACTCCTTATAACTATTAATTTCATTTTATTTTTAATTGAAGAGGAATTTTAACATTTTCAGCATCTCTAACTTCATATATGCTTATCAAAAATATATTTTAACTAACAGAGAAATGGAAATCTATGTTTTCTGAAAAGTTTAGTAATATTTTTATATTTTTATTTTGTCTTTGAAAATTGTAAAATAAATACTATTATCTGCCATGTGTCAGATACTTTGTTATATACCTAAGTGTCATGGAGAGTTGAATTCAAAAATGGTGTAATTTTGAGACTTCATACTAATCTTCACTTAAAGATTGATCCTTCTGTCTCTATCATAATGTAATTCAAAGACATAAATATTTGAGGGCATTCAAACTGAGGATGGATAGATTGGTAAAAATAATGCCTCTTTTAAACTCTTTCCATTTTACAATGAGCAAAATCTGTCAATAATTTAAATCATGAGAATTTCAATTTCTCTTTGAAATAAAGAGTCACTAGGATTCTCTAGAATATTCTGAGCATTTTATTATTGAGTCAATAAAAATGAATAAGAATTTATATCTAGGTGAATAAAATATGTAAATATGAAATAAAATACATGACTTTTCTCCTAGTTATTTCCACTTTCCATTTATAATACATATATAATATGTAAATTAAAGTTGGGTATGCTGAATAACTATAGTGATTTGCCGATTTGCTCTTTTTTTAAGTTTTATTTTTACTTTATTTTGCTTTACAATACTGTATTGATTTTGTCATACACTGACATGAATCCGCCACGGGTGTACATGAGTTCCCAATCCTGAACCCCCTCCCACCTCCCACTCCATATCATCTCTCTGGATCATCCCCGTGCACCAGCCCCAAGCATCCTGTATCCTGTATTGAACATAGACTGGCAATTCGTTTCTTACATGATAGTATACATGTTTCAATGCCATTCTCCCAAATCATCCCATCCTCTCCCTCTCCCACAGAGTCCAAAAGTCTGTTCTATACATCTGTGTCTCTTTTGCTGTCTCGCATACAAGATTATCGTTACCATTGCTCTTATTGTGTGATCTTGGGTGTTTGTCTCTTTTTCCATACATAAAATATAAGTAATTGTAGTTACCACCCATCTGACATATTCACAAAAATTTTATGAGAATTAGTATACAAATGATGATAAAAAAAACTTTGTAAATTTAAACAGTCCTGTTTTATAATGGAATGGATTACTGAGCTAGAATTGTAGAAGAAAAAAATTTTCCCTGCAGAAAGAGTAACAGTATCACCCATGTTGAGCAAAGAATATAATTATTATGGTATCTGCTATTTTACTGCTTATGTGAAATAATTTAGGGATAGCTATTAGAGTTCCTAATATTTATATAATCTTATATTTGAATACTAGATTTAATCAACAAAGATTTTTAAGCACATCACAAAATATATGCATCCTAACACATGGAACGGGGAAGGCAATGGCACCCCACCCCAGTACTCTTGCCTGGAAAATCCAATGGACGGAGTAGCCTGGTGGGCTGCAGTCCATGGGGTCGCTAACAGTCGGACAGACTGAGCGACTTCACTTTCACTTTTCTCTTTCATGCATTGGAGAAGGAAATGGCAACCCACTCCAGTATTCTTGCCTGGAGAATCCCAGGGATGGGGGAGCCTGGTGGGCTGCCGTCTATGGGGTCACACAGAGTCGGACACGACTGAAGTGACTTAGCAGCAGCAGCAACACATGGAAACTTAAAACAATTAAGGTATTTACAAACATTGCCACAAATGAGATAAATGTTATTTCATGGCATTAACTTGAAATGCCAGCATACCCCTAGTGATTCAGATGGTAAAGAATCGGCCTACAAAGCAGGAGACCCGGATCAGGTCTCTGATCCCTGGATCAGGAAGATCTTCTGGAGAAGGGCATGACAACCCATTCCAGTATTCTTGCCTGGAGAATCCCATGGACAGACGAGCCTGGCAGGGTACAGTCCATAGTATTATACAAAGTTCTACATGACTGAAGTGACTTAGCATGTGTACCAGCACAATTTTTGGGACCATCAACTGGTGGCTCATTGGTAAAGAATATGCCTGTCAATGCAGGATACTCAGGTTTGCTCCCTGGGTGGGGAAGTTCCCCTGGAGAAGGAAAAGGCAACCCACTACAGTGTTCTCGCCTGGGAAATCCCATTGTCAGAGGAGCCTGGGGGCTATAGTTCCATGGGTCGCAAAAGAGTAGGACTCGACGTAGCTACTAAAACAACAACTGTAAAGAAAACTAAGTGTGAAGCTTGCAAATTTAAACACATCTCAACTTGAATACATAAATGTTCTTGTTTTCAGACATACTCTTATTACTCACCTGCATAAGAAATTACAAATTTAGAATCTAACTGGCAATCCAAAATAGAGTATATGTACATTGGAGAAAAGTTTGTGTTGCTATGGGAACTTTGGCTTTTGTTTACATTATGTTGCAAACTATATTATGTGCCTTGGTTCACTTTAATGACTACCTTCATATATTGCTAATTATACTATTTTCCCTCATTCACTCTGATGATTAACTCCTTAAGGTTAATATTGCTCATCTTTATTGAGTTAGTTTATATTTTTCTTGAATACAGAAATATGAACTTACATTTACCTTCATTTATGAAAATTGCATTATGCATGTCACCATCACCTGTTCATTACATTAAATAAAAGAAGTTTTAGCTTTTATAAAATTTGCAAAATTACATTTATGAAAATCATAAGCTTGACCTTATTTGCCTATAAAAGTAACATATTCCAAACTGCAGAAAATAAAACTTGTAAACATTTTTTTGTTTTGGACACAAAATATGTCATTTTCTTATTCAAAATTTCTTGGAGCATTGTAGAATTGTAGAAGAGGAAATCTAAGCTATTAAAAACTGTATTTTCAGTATATACGTAAAGATAGGATGAAATATTCATTATGTGTATGCAGAATCCCCTTTGAGTTATTAAGACTCTGTAGAGCTAAGTGAATGAGCTAAATTATAAATATGTCTATAGAATAAATGTGTACCTGTGTGCTCGCTTCAGTCGTATCTGCCTCTTTGAGACCCTATGGACTGCAATCTGCCAGCCTCCTCTGTCCACGGGATTTCTCAGGGAAGAATACTAGAGTTGGTTGCCATTTCCTTTTCCTAGGGATCTTCCTGTCTCAGTAATTGAACCCACGTTTCCTGCATTAGCAGGCAGATTCCTTATCATTAAGCCACCAGGGAAGCCCCAATAAGTAATTACAATACAGTTTTTCAGATTCTATATTTTATAAAGCTGTTGTTAAAACCCTTAATATATATATGTATGTATATATATATATATTTTTTTTTTCTTGCCTTCAGAAGTACAGTTACTGTATTTGAGATGATCCATCAGGTGCTTTTTGAGCTACAAAGGGTAAAAAAAAAAAAAAAATCTAATTACAAACTGACGTAAGTAAAAGATAAGACATTTTTCACAACAGTGTGCACCATATACTCAGAAACAGATATAGGCTTGTGGAGGGAAGTATTATGTATGATACTGGAGTGACAGATGCATGGCACTCTGCCTTTGTCAAAACCCATGGCATCTGGATTAAGTAGTTTTGGAGAAGGGTGGATACATTAGACTAAAGGCAAGGGAAGAAACTACACGTAAGCAATGTATTTTAATTTTGTTTCCCATGAGGCTCAGTTCAGTTCAGTTAGGTCATGTCTGATTCTTTGTGACCCCATTGACTGGTGCATGCCAGGCTTCTCTGTCTATCAACAACTCTGGAGCTTGCTCAAATTCGTGTCCACCAAGGTAGCGATGACATCCAACCATCTCATCCTCTGTTGTCCCCTTCTCCTCCAGTCTTCAGTCTTTCCCAGGATCATGGTCTTTTCTAATGAGTCAGTGTTCTCATCAGGTGTCCAAAGTATTGAAACTTCAGCTTGGTAATCAGTCCTTCCAAGGATTATTCAGGACATTTCCTTTAGGATTGACTGGTTGGATCTCCAGTCCAAAGGACTCTCGGGAGTCTTTTCCAACACCACAGTTCAAAAGCATCAATTCTTTGGTGCTCAGCCTTCTTTATGGCCCAACTCTCACATCCATACATGACTACTGAAAAAGCCATAGCTTTGACTATATGGACCTTTCTCAGCAAAGTAATGCCTCTGGTTTTTAATATGCTGATGAGTTTTGTCATAGTTTTTCTTCCAAGGAGCAAGCATCTTTTAATTTCGTGGATGCAAGTACCATCTTCAGTGATTTTGGAGCCCAATAAAATAAAATCTGTCATTGTTCCCATTGTTTCCCCATCTATCTGCCGTGAAGTGATGGGACCAGAGGCCATGATCTTTGTTTTTTAGTAATAAAGTATGTTTCCCATTCAGTCCAGTTCAGTCGCTGAGTCATGTCTGACACTTTGCGACCCCATAGACCGCAGCATGCCAGGCTTCCCCGTCCATCACCAAGTCCTGGCGCCTGCTCAAACTCATATCAGAGTTGATGATGCCATCCAACCATCTCATCCTCTGACATCCCCTTCTCCTCCTGGCTTCAATCTTTCCCAGCATCAGGGTCTTTTCAAATGAGTCAATTCTTCACATCAGGTGGCCGAAATATTAGAGTTTCAGCTTCAGCATAAGTCCTTCCAATGAATATTTAGGACTGATTTCCTTTAGGATGGACTGGTTGGATCTCCTTGCAGTCCAAGGGACTCTCAAGAGTCTTCTCCAACACCACAGTTCAAAAGCATCAATTCTTTGGCATTCAGCGTTCTTTGTGGTCCAGTTCTCATATCCACACACAACTACTGGAAAAACCATAGCCTTGACTAGACAGACCTTTGTTGGCAAAGTAATGTCTTTGCTTTTTAATATGCTATCTAGGTTGGTCATAACTTTCCTTTCAAGGAGCAAGCATCCTTTAATTCCATGGCTGCAGTCACCATCTGCAGTAATTTTGGAGCCCCCCAAAATAAAGTCTCTCACTGTTTCATTGTTTCCCCAAATATTTGCCATGAAGTGATGGGACTGAATGCCATGATCTTCATTTTCTGAATGTTGAGTTTTAAGCCAACTTTTTAACTCTCTTCTTTCACTTTCATCAAGAGGCTCTTTAGTTCTTCTTCACTTTCTTCCCTAAGGGTGTTGTCATCTGCATATCTGAGGTTATTGATATTTCTCCCGGCAATCTTAACTCCAGATCATGCTTCATTTAGCCCGGTATTTCACATAAAGTACTCAGTTCAGTTCAGTTCAGTCACTCAGTCGTGTCCGACTCTTTGTGACCCCATGAATCGCAGCACGCCAGGCCNGGAGTTTCAGCTTCAGCATCTGTCCTTCCAATGAATATTCAGGACTGATTTCCTTTAGGATGGACTGGTTGGATCTCCTTGGAGTCCAATGGACTATCAAGAGTCTTCTCCAACAACACAGTTCAAAAGCATCAATTCTTCTGTGCTCAGCTTTCTTTACAATGCAACTCTCACATCCATATATAACCATTGGAAAAACCATAGCCTTGACCAGACGGACCTTTGTTGACAAAGTAATGTCTCTGCTTTTCAATATGCTGTCTAGGTTGGTCATAACTTTCCTTCTAAGGAGTAGGCGTCTTTTAATTTCATGGCTGCTATCACCATCTGCAGTGATTTTGGAGCCCCCAAAATAAAGCCAGACACTGTTTCCACTGTTTCCCCATCTATTTCCCATGAAGTGATGGGACCGGATGCCATGATCTTAGTTTTCTCAATGGTGAGCTTTAAGCCAACTTTTTCACTCTCCTCTTTCCATTAGGAGGCTCTTTAGTTCTTCACTTTCTGCCATAATGGTGGTATTATCTGCATATCTGAGGTTATTGATATTTCTCCCGGCAATCTTGATTTCAGCTTGTGTTTCTTCCAGTTCAGCATTTCTCATGATGTACTCTGCATATAAGTTAAATAAGCAGGGTGATAACATACAGCCTTGATGTACTCCTTTCCCTATTTGGAGCCAGTCTGTTGTTTCATGTATAGTGTAGTAGAAACACAAATTTTATGTGCATTGGGAACTCCAAAATTCATGTAACTTGCTATATTATGATATTTGCTTTAATGAAGTGCCCTGGAACTGAACTTTCAGTAGCTCCAAGGTATGTCTCTCTCTCTCTCCCTCTATGTATATATATGTACATGTATACACACACATATATGCAAAGGTGAACATACATTCACATGTTTTCTTTTGGAATGGATTTTTTGGGGGTATGTTACTTTACAATGTTGTTTTAGTTCCTGCAGTGCAGCAAAGTGAATCAGCTACATACACTTATATCCCTTCTTTTTTGGATTTCCTTCCAATTTATGTCACCACGGAGAATTGAGTAGAGTTCCCTCTACTGTACAGTAGGTTCTCATTAGTTATCTATTTTACATATAGTAATGTATATAAATTAATCCCAATTTCTCTATTTATCCTATCACCCTCCCCCCTTTGGTGTCCTTGCTATTGCTGTCTACATCTGTGTCTCCTTTTCTACTTTGCAAATAAGCTCATCTGTATCATTTTTCTAGATTCCACATGAGTGATATTATATCTGTTTTTTCTCTTTTCTTACTTCACTCTATATGACAGTCTCTATGTCCAACCATGTCTCTGCAAAAGGCATTATTTCACTGCTCTTTATGGCTGAGTAATATTCTATTGTATATATGTACTGGATCTACTTTATCCAATCATTTGTCAATGGGAATTAAGTTTCTTCCATGTCTTGGTTATAGTACATAGTGCTGCAATGAACATTGTGGGAGGCGGGGTGCATGTATCATTTTAAATTACGATTTTCTCTGGATATTTGCCAATGAGTGGGATTGCTGGATCATATGGTACTTCTATTTTTAGTTTTTTAAGGATCTCCAGAGCTGTTTCAAATCCTGAAAGATGATGCTATGAAAGTGCTGCACTCAATATGCCAGCAAATTTGGAATTTATTCGGCAAAGTAATGTCTCTGCTTTTGAATATACTATCTAGGTTGGTCATAACTTTTCTTCCAAGGGAAAAAAAAAGTATTCTGCATATAAGTTAATAAGCAGGGTGACAATATACAGCCTTGATGTACTATTTTCCCAATTTGGGACCAGTCTCTTTTTCCATGTCTGGTTCTAACTGTTGCTTCTTGACCAGCATACAGATTTCTCAGGATGCAGTTCAGGTGGTCTGGTTTTCCCATCTCTCAAAGAATTTTCCACAGTTTGTGATCCACACAGTTAAAGGCTTTGGCATAGTCGATAAAGCAGAAGCATATGTTTTTCTGGAACTCTCTTGGTTTTTCTATGATCTAACAGATGTTGGCAATTTGATCTCTGGTTCCTCTGGCTCTTGTGAATCCAGCTTGAACATATGGAATTTCACAGTTCACATACGATTGAAGCCTGGCTAGGAGAATTTTCAGCATTACTTTGCTAGCATGCGAGATGAGTTCAAATGTGTGGTAGTTCGGACATTCTTTGTCATTGCCTGTGTTTGAGATTAGAATGAAAACTGATTTTTTCTAGTCCTGTGGCAACTGCTGAGTTTTCCAAATTTGCTGGCATACTGAGTGCAGCACTTTCACAGCATTATCTTTTAGGATTTGAAATAGATCAAGTGGAATTCAATCACCTCCATTAGCTTTGTACCTAGTCATGCTTCCTAACATCCATTTACTTCACATTCCAGGATGTCTGGCTCAAGGTGAGTAATCACATCATTGTGGTTATCTGGGTCATGAAGATCTTTTTTGTATTGTTCTGTGTATTCTTGCCACCTGTTCTTAATATCTTCTGCTTCATTTCTGTCCTTTATTGTGCCCATCTTTGCATGAAACGTTCCCTTGGTATCTCTAATTTTCTTGAAGAGATCTCTATTCTTTCCCATTCTGTTGTTTTCCTCTATTTCTTTGCACTGATCACTGAGGCAGGCTTTCTTATCTCTCCTTGCTATTCTTTGGAACTCTGCATTCAGATGGGTGTACCTTTCCTTTTCTCCTCTGCCTTTCACTTCTCTTCTTTCCATAGCTGTTTGTAAGGCCTCCTCAGACAACCATTTTGCCATTTTGCATTTCTTTTCCTTGGGGATGATCTTGATCACCGCCTCCTATACAATGTCACAACCCCCCATCCCTAGTTCTTCAGGCACTCTATCAGATCTAATCCTTTGAATCTATTTGTCACTGCCACTGTATAATTGAAAGGGATTTGACTTAGGTCATACCTGAATGGTCTAGTGGTTTTCCCTACTTTCTTCAATTTAAGTCTGAATTTTGCAATTAGAAATTCATGATCTGAGCCACAGTTAACTCCTGGTCTTGTTTTTGCTCACTGCCTAGAGTTTCTCCATCTTTGGCTGCTAAGAATATAATTCATCTGATTTTGGTATTGATCATTTGGTGATGTCCATGTATAGAGTCTTCTCTTGTGTTGCTGGAAGAGGGTGTTTGCTATGACTAGTGTGTTCTCTTGGCAAACTCTGTTAGCCTTTGCCCTGCTTCATTTTGTTCTCCAAGGCCAAACTTTCAGGTTACTCCAGGTATCTCTTGATTTCCTACTTTTGCATTCCAGTCTCCTATAATGAAAAGGACACCTTTTTTGTGTATTAGTTCTAGAAGTTCTACATAAAACCATTCAACTTCAGCTTCTTCAGCATTACTGGTTGGAGCATAGACTTGGATTATTGTGATATTGAATGGTTTGTCTTGGAAACAAACAGAGATCATTCTGTTGCTTTTGAGATTGCACCCAAGTACTGCATTTCAGACTCTTTTGTTGACTATGATGGCTACTCCATTTCTCCTAAGGAATTCTTGCCCACAGTAGTAGATATAATGGTCATCTGAATTAAATTCGCCCATTTCAGTCCATTTTAGTACACTGATTCCTAAATGTCTTGGAAACAAACAGAGATCATTCTGTTGCTTTTGAGATTGCACCCAAGTACTGCATTTCAGACTCTTTTGTTGACTATGATGGCTACTCCATTTCTCCTAAGGAATTCTTGCCCACAGTAGTAGATATAATGGTCATCTGAATTAAATTCGCCCATTTCAGTCCATTTTAGTACACTGATTCCTAAAATGTCAATATTCATTCTTGCCATCTCCTGTTTGACCACTTCCAATTTACCTTGATTCATGGACCTAACATTCTAGGTTCCTATGCACTGTTGTTCCTTACAGCATTGGACTTTACTTTCATCACCAGTCACATCCACACCTGGGTGGCTTTTGTTTGTTTGGCTCCATTTCTTAATTCTTTCTGGAGTTATTTCTCCACTCTTCTCCAGTAACATATTGGGCACCTACCAACCTGGGGAGTTCATCTTTCAGTGTCATATCATGTTTTCCACTTAGACATATATTTATTGTTTTTAGACATAATGTTATTGCACATTTAGTAGACTATCATCAGTCAGTTCAGTCGCTCAGTAGTGTTCGACTCTTTGCGACCCCATGAACCACAGCACGCCAGGCCTCCCTGTCCATCACCAACTCCTGGAGTTCACTCAGACTCACGTCCATCGAGTCAGTGATGCCATCCAGCCATCTCATCTTCTGTCCTCCCCTCCTCCTCTTGCCCTCAAACTTTCCCAGTATCAGGGTCTTTTCAAATGAGTCAGCTCTTCGCATCAGGTGGC
The DNA here is from genome assembly GCA_006410675.1 of Oreotragus oreotragus. Classification (NCBI taxonomy): domain Eukaryota; kingdom Metazoa; phylum Chordata; class Mammalia; order Artiodactyla; family Bovidae; genus Oreotragus; species Oreotragus oreotragus. The sequence goes on from SJYX01017257.1 coordinate 693,059, forward strand.
CAAAGTATTGGAGTTTCAGCTTCAGCATCTGTCCTTCCAATGAATATTCAGGACTGATTTCCTTTAGGATGGACTGGTTGGATCTCCTTGGAGTCCAATGGACTATCAAGAGTCTTCTCCAACAACACAGTTCAAAAGCATCAATTCTTCTGTGCTCAGCTTTCTTTACAATGCAACTCTCACATCCATATATAACCATTGGAAAAACCATAGCCTTGACCAGACGGACCTTTGTTGACAAAGTAATGTCTCTGCTTTTCAATATGCTGTCTAGGTTGGTCATAACTTTCCTTCTAAGGAGTAGGCGTCTTTTAATTTCATGGCTGCTATCACCATCTGCAGTGATTTTGGAGCCCCCAAAATAAAGCCAGACACTGTTTCCACTGTTTCCCCATCTATTTCCCATGAAGTGATGGGACCGGATGCCATGATCTTAGTTTTCTCAATGGTGAGCTTTAAGCCAACTTTTTCACTCTCCTCTTTCCATTAGGAGGCTCTTTAGTTCTTCACTTTCTGCCATAATGGTGGTATTATCTGCATATCTGAGGTTATTGATATTTCTCCCGGCAATCTTGATTTCAGCTTGTGTTTCTTCCAGTTCAGCATTTCTCATGATGTACTCTGCATATAAGTTAAATAAGCAGGGTGATAACATACAGCCTTGATGTACTCCTTTCCCTATTTGGAGCCAGTCTGTTGTTTCATGTATAGTGTAGTAGAAACACAAATTTTATGTGCATTGGGAACTCCAAAATTCATGTAACTTGCTATATTATGATATTTGCTTTAATGAAGTGCCCTGGAACTGAACTTTCAGTAGCTCCAAGGTATGTCTCTCTCTCTCTCCCTCTATGTATATATATGTACATGTATACACACACATATATGCAAAGGTGAACATACATTCACATGTTTTCTTTTGGAATGGATTTTTGGGGGGTATGTTACTTTACAATGTTGTTTTAGTTCCTGCAGTGCAGCAAAGTGAATCAGCTACATACACTTATATCCCTTCTTTTTTGGATTTCCTTCCAATTTATGTCACCACGGAGAATTGAGTAGAGTTCCCTCTACTGTACAGTAGGTTCTCATTAGTTATCTATTTTACATATAGTAATGTATATAAATTAATCCCAATTTCTCTATTTATCCTATCACCCTCCCCCCTTTGGTGTCCTTGCTATTGCTGTCTACATCTGTGTCTCCTTTTCTACTTTGCAAATAAGCTCATCTGTATCATTTTTCTAGATTCCACATGAGTGATATTATATCTGTTTTTTCTCTTTTCTTACTTCACTCTATATGACAGTCTCTATGTCCAACCATGTCTCTGCAAAAGGCATTATTTCACTGCTCTTTATGGCTGAGTAATATTCTATTGTATATATGTACTGGATCTACTTTATCCAATCATTTGTCAATGGGAATTAAGTTTCTTCCATGTCTTGGTTATAGTACATAGTGCTGCAATGAACATTGTGGGAGGCGGGGTGCATGTATCATTTTAAATTACGATTTTCTCTGGATATTTGCCAATGAGTGGGATTGCTGGATCATATGGTACTTCTATTTTTAGTTTTTTAAGGATCTCCAGAGCTGTTTCAAATCCTGAAAGATGATGCTATGAAAGTGCTGCACTCAATATGCCAGCAAATTTGGAAAACTCAGCAGTGGCCACAGGACTGGAAAAGGTCAGTTTTCATTCCAATCCCAAAGAAAGGCAATGCCANTTTTGAACTGTGGTGTTGGAGAAGACTCTTGAGAGTCCCTTGGACTGCAAGGAGATCCAACCAGTCCATTCTGAAGGAGATCAACCCTGGGATTTCTTTGGAAGGAATGATGCTAAAGCTGAAACTCCAGTACTTTGGCCACCTCATGCGAAGAGTTGACTCATTGGAAAAGACTCTGATGCTGGGAGGGATTGGGGGCAGGAGGAGAAGGGGACGACAGAGGATGAGATGGCTGGATGGCATCACGGACTCGATGGACGTGATTCTGGGTGAACTCCGGGAGATGGTGATGGACAGGGAGGCCTGGCGTGCTGCGATTCATGGGGTCGCAAATAGTCGGACATGACTGAGCGACTGAACTGAACTGATACTGTCCTCTATAGTGGCTGTATCAATTTACTTTCCTACCAACAGTGTAAGAGGATTTGATTTTCTCTAAACCCTCTCCAGCTTTTAACGTATGCAGAACACATATTTTTTAAAATTGTGTTAGCTGAGAAATCCTAGAAGCAATGCAAGAAGTTGTTGCTATTGTTCAGTGGCCAAGTTGTGTCTGACTCTTTGTGATCCCATGGATTGCAGCATCCCAGTTTACTCTGTCCTCCACTGTCTCCCGGGGTTTGCTCAAATTCATACATTGAGTCAGTGATGTACCCAATCATCTCATCCTCTGCTGTTCCCTTTTTCTTTTGCCTTCAGTCCTTTCCAGCATCAAAGTCTTTTCCAATGAGTTGGCTCTTCTCATCAAGTCCCCATGGTACTGCAGCTTCAGTTTCAGGATTAGTCCTTCCAAAGAATATTCAGGACTGATTTCCTTTAGGATTGACTGGTTTGATCTCCCTGCACTCCAAGGGACTCTCAAGAGTCTTCTTCAGCACCATAATTTGAAATCATCCATTCTTTGCTACTCATACTTTATGGTCCAACTCTCACATCCATACATGACTATTGGAAAAATCATAATTTTGACAATACAGACCTTAGTTGGCAAAGTGATGTTTTTGCTTTTTTAATATGCTGTCTGGGTTTGTCATAGCTTTCTTTCCAAGGAGTAAGCTCTTTTAATTTCATGGCTGTAGTCACAGTCTGTAGTGAATTTGAAGCCCAAGAAAATAAAATCTGTCACTGTTTCCACTTTTTCCCTATCTGTTTGCCATGGAGTGATGTGACTGGATGCTATGATCTTAGTTTCTTGAATGTTGAGTTTTAAGACAGGTTTTTCATTCTCCTCTTTCACCTTCATCAAGAGGCTCTTTAGTTCCTCTTCATTTTCTGCCATTAGAGAGGTATCATCTGCATATCCAAGGTTGTTGATATCTCTCCCTGCAATCTGATTCCAGTTTGTGATTCACTCAGCCTGGCATATGGTATGATATACTCTGCATATAAGTTAAATAAATAGGGTGACAATATACAGACTTGTCATATTCTTTCCCCAATTTTGAGCTATTCAGTTGTTCCATGTCTGGTTCTAACTGTTGCTTCTTGACCTTCATACAGGTTTTTCTCAGCAGACAGGTAAGTTGATCTGGTATTCCCATTTCTTTAATTTTCCACAGTTTCTTTTTATTCACACAGAGGCTTTTGCATAGTTAATGAAGCAAAATATATTTTTCCTGGAATTCCCTTGCTTTCTCCTTGAACCAAGGAAGGTTGGCAATTGCTCTTGATTCATGTACTGGTAAAGCCTAGCTTGAAGGGTTTTGAGCAATAGTTTGCTAGCATGGGAAATGAGCACAATTGTATGGTAGTTTGAATATTCTTTGGCATTGCCCTTCTTTGGGACTGGAATGAAAACTGATCTTTTCCAGTCCTGTGGCCACTGTTGAGTTTTCCAAATTTTCTGGCATACTGAGTGTAGCATTTAACACATCATATTTTAGGACTTTAAATAGCTCAGCTGGAATTCTATCTCCTCCACTAGCTTTGTTTGTAGTAATGCTTCCTACAGCCCACCTGACTTCACACTCCAGGATATTCGGCTCTAGGAGAGTGCTCACACCATTGTGGTTATCTGGGTCATTAAGTCCTTTTTTGTATTGGTCTTCTGTGCATTCTTGCCACTTCTTCTGAATCTCTTTTGCTTCTGTTAGGTTCTTGCTGCCTCTGTCTTTTATTGTGTCCATCCTTGAATGAAATATTCCCTTGATATCTCCAATTTCTTGAAGAGATCTCTAGCCTTTCCCATTCTATTGTTTTCCTCTATTATTATTATTATTTTTATTTTTTTTGCATGGTTCATTTAAGAAGGCCTTCTTTTCTCTCCTTGCCATTCTCTGGAACTCTGCATTCAGTTAGGTATGTCTTTTCCTTTCTCCCTTGCTTTTCACTTCTCTTCTTTCTTTAGCTTATTGGTAAAGCCTCCTCAGACAACCACTTTGCCTTGTTGTGTATCTTTTCCATTGGGATAGTTTTGGTCATTGCCTCCTGTACAATGTTACAAACTTCCATCCATAGGTCTTCAGGCCTCTGTCTACCAGATCTAATTCCTTCAGTCTATTCATTACCTCCACTGTATAATCTAAGAGTTTTGTGTCAGGTCATACCTGTGTGGCCTAGTGGTTTTCCCTTTCCTGCTCCTGCTTGTGCTCAGACGTGTCTGACTCTTCTGCCTCTATGGACTATAGCCCGTCAGGCTCCATTGTCCATGGGATTTCCCAGGCAAGAATACTAGAGTGGGTCGCCATCACTTTCTTCAGGGGGTCTTCCTGACCCAGGATTTGAGCCCACCTCTCCTGCATCTCTTACACTGGCAGGTGGATTCTTTACCACTGAGCTTTCCCTACTTTTTTTCAATTTAAGCCTGAATTTTGCACTAAGGAGCTCATGATCTGAGCCATAGTCAACTCCAGATTTTGTTTTTGCTGATTGTATAGAGCTTCTCCATCTTTGGCTGCAAAGAATATAATGAATCTGATTTTGGTACTGACCATCTGGTGATGCCCACATGTAGAGCCGTCTCTTAGGTTGTTGGGACAAGCTATGATCAGCATGTTCTCTAGACAAAATTGTTACCCTTTGCCCTGCTTCATTTTGTACTGAAAGGCCAAAATGCCAGTTATTTCAGCATCTTTTGATTTCCTACTTTTGCATTCCAATCCTCAATGATGAAAAGGGCATCTTCTTTTAGGGATAGTTCTAGAACGTTATAGGTGTGTATAGAACTGGTCAACTTCAGCTTCTTCAGCATCAGTGGTTGGGGCATAGACTTAGATAACTATGATGTTGAATGGTTTGCCTTGGAAATTATTCTAGATCATTCTGTCATTTTTGAGATTGTATCTAATACTGCATTTTGGACTCTTTTGTTAACTATGAGGGCTATTCCATTTCTTTTAAGGGTTCTTGCCAATAGTGGTAGATAATGGTCATTTGAATTAAATTCACCCATTCTCATCCATTTTAGTTCACTGATTCCTATGATGTTGATGTTCAGTCTTACCATTTCCTGCTTGACCATGTCCAATTTACCTTGATTCATGGACCTAACATTCCAAGTTCCAATGCAATATTGTTCTTTATAGCGTCAGACTTTACTTTCACCACCAGACACATTCACTATTAAGCATCATTTCCCTTTGGCCCAGGAGCTTTATTCTTTCTGGAGCTAATAATAATTGCCCTCTGCTCTTCCCCAGTAGCATACTGGACACCTTTCAACCAGGCAGGCTCATCTTCTGGTGTCATATCTTTTTGACTTTTCATACTGTTCATGAGGTTCTTTAGGCTAGAATATTGGAGTGGGTTGCTATTTCTTTCTCCAGGTGACCACGTTTTGTCAGAACTCTTCACTTTGACCCATCTATCGTGGGTGACCCTACTTGATATGGCTAATAGCTTTATTGAGTTATGCAAGCCCCTTCACCATGACAAGACTGTGATCCATGAAGCTGAAGACTCCCAGTAGCAACAAGTATACTTAACACGCATATCTTGGTTTCCAGAACCATTCTTTAATTAAATGAACTAAGGCTCCTTGGAGAAATGGCTGATTCTAAGCCTGAGGCAGGAAATACATAAGATAAACTGGGAAAATCTTGTAATTTTAGCAAGTAACCCACATGACCCACACACATACACACACAAACAATGGTGGGAGTATGTCAAAGAGACACAGAAGCCAAGTAAAGACCTCTCAATAAACAAAGATACATTATTTGAGCAATAAAATAAAATGGTATCAAATTATAACCCAAAGTCACTGACTCAATGGACATGAGTTTGAGCAAGATCCAGGAGATGGTGAAGGACAGAAAAGTCTGATGTACTGGAGTCCATGGGGTCGTAGAGAGTTGGACACAACTGAGTGACTGAACAGCAGCAGCAATAATCCAAAGAACAGATACATATTCATGAGTCCAAACTGATATTAAATAATTAAGCAAATAAACAAATAAGATTTGGATACTCTACCCTCAAGAAGGGGGGGCATGACTTCTCACTTCTTAAGTGTGGGTTGTGCACAGGAACTTCTTTCCAAGGAGTCAGAGTATAGAAAGAGGGGAAATGAGTAACTTTACAGTGCAGAAGCCTGACACGCTGCCTCAATCAAGTGACTAAGATTAACATCAAGAATGACCGTTCATGTTGATAAGACACATTCTAGATGTGGTGTGATGAAAATGACACTTTACCTCTGTGATCTTCCTCTCCAAAACACACCACCAGTGTAATCATGAGAAAAAATCAGAAAAATCTCAATAGAAGGACATTGAACAAAATACCTGCCCTGTACTCCTACAGTGTGTCAGGGTCATCAAAAACAAGTAAAGTCTGAGTAACTATATCACAGCCAAGAGATTGAGAACTGCCAACTAAATTAATGTGATATCTTGGATGAGACTATGGAGTACAAAATAGCATTTGGTAACCACTAAGGAAATCTGCCAGAAGATCCAACCAGTCCATCCTAAAGGAGATCAGTCCTGGGTGTTCATTGGAAAGACTGATGCTGAAGCTGAAACTCTTTTGGCCCCCTCATGAGAAAAGTTGACTCACTGGAAAAGACCCTGATGCTGGGAGGGATTGGGGGCAGGAGGAGAAGGGGACAACAGAGGATGAGATGGCTGGATGGCATCACCGACTCAATGGACATGAGTTTGGGTAAACTCCGGGAGTTGGTGATGGACAGGGAGGCCTGGCATGCTGCGATTCATGGGGTCTCAAAGAGTCGGACACAACTGAGCAACTGAACTGAGGGAAATTCGAAAAAAAATGTGGACTTTAGTTAATAATAATGTATCAGTGTTTGTTCATTAATTGTGACAAATGTACCATCCAAATATAAGATGTTTATAATGGGAGAAATGGTATGTGGGATTATCGGTACTAACTCTGAAACTTTTCAGTAAATCTAATCTATTCCAAAATAAAAAGTTTATTTAGATAAACCTTTACTAAACACTCTACTGGATCCCATTTCTGCATTCTTCCAAGCCAGACTGAATTTTCTAATTTTTCTTTCCAAGGAACCCTCTAAGTCTTCAGTTTGGGCTTAGTCAGAATCAACTCTCACCCAAGTTAGTCAGCTTAATCTGACAGAGTCAATTGCTTCAGGTTTTCTTTTTTTTAATTCTCTGGTGCTATGTATCTGTCCTGTCTTTTCTATTATTCTTTTTTGGTTGCTTTATAACTTCTCATTGCTTGTTACTATCTTATCATTTTTCAAGTATCATTATCTGCATCTATAGCTCTGATTGTGACTACTTGCAGACCTTGAATGAATCATATAGTTAAATTCTTTCTACTTAAGTAGGACTTGTGTGTGTGTGTGTGTGTGTGTGTGTTGCCAATGTTTTATTTATTTAAAGTAAATCTCTTTCAAAAGAGAACCCTCATACGCTGTCGGTGGGAATGTAAGCTGGCATCAGTTCAGTTCAGTTCAGTTCAGTTGCTCAGTCGCGTCCGACTCTTTGCGACCCCATGAATTGCAGCACGCCAGGCCTCCCTGTCCATCACCAATTCCCGGAGTTCACTCAGATTCACCTCCATCGAGTCAATGATGCCATCCAGCCATCTCATCCTCGGTCGTCCCCTTCTCCTCCTGCCCCCAATCCCTCCCAGCATCAGAGTCTTCTCCAATGAGTCAACTCTTCTCATGAGGTGGCCAGAGTACTGGAGTTTCAGCTTTAGCATCATTCCTTCCAAAGAAATCCCAGGGCTGATCTCCTTCAGAATGGACTGGTTGGATCTCCTTGCAGTCCAAGGGACTCTCAAGCTGTTATAGCCACTGTGAAAAATAGTATGGAGATTCCATAAAAAATTAAAGTAGAACTACCATATGATTCAGCTATTCTACTTCCAAATATTTATCCAGAGAATACAAAAACACTAATTTGAAAAAATATATGTACCCCTGTATTTATCACAGCATTATTTACAATAGTCAAGATAAGGAAACAACCTGAGTACCCATCAACAGATTGAGGGACAGAGAAGATGTGACTATATATATGTGTGCATGTGTATGTGTGCTTAGTTGCTCAGTCATGTCTGACTCTTTGCGACCCCCATGAACTGTAGCCCTTCAGGCTCCTCTGTCCATGGGGATTCTCCAGGCAAGAATACTGGAATGGGTTGCCATGCCCCTCTCCAGGGAATCTTCTCAACCCCAGGATCGAACCCAGGTCTCCAACATTGCAGGAGAATTCTTTACCACCTGAGCCACCAGGGAAGCCCATATACGTATATATATGTCACATATTGGAAAAGGGAATGGCAACACACTATGGTATTCTTGCCTGGAAAATCCCATGGACAGAGGAATCTGGCAGGCTATAGCCCATGGGGTTACAAAGAGATGGACAGAACCGAGCCACTGAGCACACCCATGTCATATATATGTATAAATATTCTATTATATATTTATATATACAATGGAATAGTAATCAGTCATAATAAAGATGAGATCATACCATTTGTGGCAACATGGATGGACCTTCAGGATACAATACCAAGTGATATAAATCAAATGTAAAAGACAAATATCTTAGGATTTCATGCACATATGGAATATAAAAAAAATGAAATAAAAACCCCTAAAATAAATGTATGAACCAAAGTAAACATGCAGATAAAGCAAATAGAGTAGTAGTAACCAGGGGGAAAAGGAATCATGGATGGCAAAACGCATAAAGAATATCATCTGGGCAGTGATGGATACAAACTACATTTTTGGTGGTGAGCATACTGCAGTGTATGCAGACACAGAAAAACAATGTTCTCTATATGAAACTTATTTAATGTTATAAACCAGTGCTATCTCAATAAAAATAAGTAAGTATATAAATGAAGTAAATCTCCTTCCTACCTCTCTGCATAATGCCTCATTCTACCAAATTTGAATACTTTTCTCATCTCAATGTCACAAATGGATTTTAGCATTCTATGTTTTGATACAAAATTATACAATAATTGGTTAAATTCTTGCTATTAAAGTGAAGGGTTTTAGTGAAAGGACCCCACACCCCAATTATTGTCTCACTTCATGTTATATTTATAGTTTACATTGTTGTCATCATAGTATTATTTGCCACATTGTTATATTATTTGCTGCATACCGGCACATGTTATATTTAATGTTAATATTTTTTTCTTTTTCTTTTTTTTGGGGGGGTTGCAACATGCAGCTTACGGGATCCTAGTTCCCCAACTAGGAGTTGAACCTGGGTACTTGGCAATGAAAATATGGAGTCCTAACCACTGGACCCCCAGGGAATTCCCTATTTTTCCATTTGGAATAACTTCAAACTTACAGAAGTGTTGCAAGAATAGTACAGAAACCATTCTTTTATAAGATTTACTGATGTTTTAAATTAACATCTTACCACATTTTCTATATTACCTCTCTCTGTAGTCTATTTTTCTAACCCATCTGAGAGTGGATTGAGTACATTAAGCCTTTTCCTCCTTTAAAATTTGAGTAAGATTTTTCAAAATGCAAGAGAACATTAACTTAAGTAAGATGACTATCTATAAGATCCGGGAAGATATGTGTCCATAATTGAGGGGATCAAGATACTTTTAAAAGAAGGAAATAAAACACTATAACTTGAAGTTTAGAAGCTTCAGGAAGAAAGTCTATAATTGCAGTGTGATTCCCTAATAATAGTATTTTAGAGGACAAGTTTACAGCTACCTTTAGACAGTGTGAAAGAAGCTCACAAGTAATCTTCTCCCAAGAGATGACATTGAATGGAGTGGGGCACCAAGAAAGATAACTCTAATGAGTTTAAGTATTATATCTTTTATATTTAAGGTATTAATCTTTTAAAAATAACATCATAAAAATATAGCATAATAAGAAAACATGTCTTGTTTTGGAAGTATAGCAAAGCAGGCTGTCCAACGAAGACCTGAGTGAGATAATTTGTAGCAGAGAACGCATAAATACAGTATAAGCCCACATACCATGAAAAGCTAACAAATAGGGAAGGGAAGCAGCAGGGGAAAGCCCAGAGCTTTTAATCTTATTTTATGGTGGCATTCTTGTACTGAAGAGAGTGAAAGAACAGCCCCCACACTTCCAGAAGTGAGTCAGTTTCATGTCTCAAGCTGATTATAAACCATTTAAGGGTGGCAGCCTCCCACAGCTGATTTTAACTGTGATTAGAATAGGAGATGGTCTCTAGTTTGGGCTTACCATATGTACCCTGAAGCCTTAAAACCTGATTAATAGGTAAACTTGGAATTTCTCTAGGACCAAAAAAAAAAAAAAACAAAACACACACACACACAAAACAAAACAGGGAGGGGAGCTTACACATAACTTTTCATTTATGTATTCTGAAAAAGGCTGCTCATCTATATCCAGTTATATATGCTTAAACTATGCTCCATATCATTTGGCATACATTTGGCACACTAGACTAATTTTATAAGTTTAGGAACTCCATCTTAATTTTAAATGCTTTTTAATTTTCTTCCATTCCCACTACAAAGAAAAGCACTCCATCTGATGAACATAGGTCTTACTGTGCATAAATTCCCATTCTTTTGTGAGAATCAGAATTTTTATCAAACAATGTGGATCCAGGACAATTTGTGGCTTAGAAGGGGAAATTAATGTCATGGTTTTCTATGATAAAACACTGGGTATAGGTGGATTTTAAAACTTCTTTTTTTCTTTTTCCAATCACATGGAAGATTTCACATTTAGAGATTTTTTTTTCTTTCTTCTGAATAGAAGCTTACTTAGAATACACATAATAAAGAAAAAATAATCTGCTTTGCAGAAGGAAAAAAATTTCTGCATTTTTCCTTGACTAAAAACAGAAATCCTGAAACTTGCTTAATGTGTTCACACTTCTGCTACACATTTTAGTTAAGACTCAGCAATGAAACCACCTTTGCTGTTGTTATATGATCAATTTTGGTTAAATTAATTATGATCATATCAGATCTACAAGATTGTATGTTCCCTATTATGTGGCAGACAATAAAACAACATATATTGGATATTTTCTATTTGCTATATTTCAGTATGTGAAACAGGCTTAATAAACCATATTGAGTAAATTTAAAACATTGCAGGCTGAAATTTAAGAAAAAATTTTCTTTCTTCTTCACAAAACTACCATTTGTTTAAAACAAAATGTGGAAATACTTCTCAGTTTAATTTGTGGCTACTTTATAACAAACATTAGATATTCTTATTTATGTGAAAATTCATTGAAACCATGATATGTTTGAGTTTAAGAGAAAGAGAAGTTAGCTTTTTAATTATCATCTTTTTCCTGAGCTCAATTTAACCTGTTAAATCTGGTTTTTAAAATGATGAGTCTGAAACAGTTGTAGTGGAATATTTGGAACGAAAAATCGTTTTTTTCCCCATGCTGTGGAAGTGCAAGCCAAATTAAAAGAGCATACAACCCAAAGTTGCATAGTGATATTCAAAAGGAAATTTCACAATTCAAATATGTGTAACATAATATGGGAGCTATATGTGCTGATTTTTCACAGTATCTCCTTGGTTTTCTTCTCCGATGAACATACCTAAAAAGCACATTGAATTATTAAGGCTCTAGGAGTCTTAAAATCCCAACTATACTACCTATCCCTGGCTAACTTGACAATAATGTCTATAATGGAAACTACTCAAATGCAAATTCGCATTTCATTTCTCCCAGGAGGGGGTTTATAGCAAAATTAAAATTTAACTTATTTTCCATGTAAAGTGAAAAATAAGAATGGTCACTATACCACTGGATATTCCTCCAAATAAAGATAAATAAAGCACATAATTAATCCAGGGCAAGTAATCCAGGATTTACATAAGTAGCACTACACATTTCTGAAATGTCCTCCAAACTAAAGGTTTATAATGAGAGAGACAAGAAATTATAATTCACTCTATCAAAAATCTGAAGAGGGAGGGAATATTTTTGCTATGCACAAGCTGAATCAAGTTAATGAGGCATCTAACATTGCAAAAAGAACGTTGTCTATAAATAAATTCAGTCTGATTGGGATGTATTAGTTGTCTGATAATATTCTGTAGCCTACAGATGCTTGGGGTGGAATGTAGATTTCTTAAAAAAGAAAGGCCAATGGCATTACTTCTGTAAAGCTCCAGGTCGTTTCTTTTAAGTGGCATTAAAAGAAAATTTCCCTTTTAAATATGACTTGGAAAAAAAAATATGACTTGGTATCAGGGTAATATTTCCGAAGCAATAAATTTAGCATAAGACAAAATATATTCTTCAACTGAAATCCACCTGAACTTGAAATTTGGGAAAATTATCTCTCCACTTGTGTTTTTTTTCCATTGAAATCTGACTGTTAAGGTGCTACTCATAGGCTACATACTTAAACTCTAGTGTCTAAGAAGAAGTTATAATTTAATTATCAGCTATTCCGCAGCCTACACCTACAATTGTGTTCATGGACTTGTGCTTATTGTTGATCAGAGGTCTGGACTTTTATTATGACTTTTGTTTATAAGGCGTATGTTATATTTTGATGTGTATTTGATTCCGAGGTACGGAAGGTGCCCTGGAGGAGGAAATGGCAATCCACTCCAGTAGTCTTGCCTGAAACAATCCCACAGACAGAGAGAGGAGCCTGGTGGGCTACAGTTCATGAGGTCTCATGAGTCACACACTACTGAGAGTGAGCACATACACATGCATTATATCTTATTAGCTTCCAGGTGTTTCTACAGTGTGGTAGGAATCTAATTCTTCCAATGAAATTAAAAGTTCAGGTGTTACAGAGCTTATTTTTTGTAGGACTGTAGGATCTAGAAGCAGAATACATTTTCTATTGGCCATCCCTTTGCTTTCCTCTCAGAGAACTATTTTAAGTTGTCATGTACTCAGATTTATAACAGTGAAGACACATCTCCTTGAAAGAATCTTTCATATATTCATTACAAATTTACTTCTATCATGTTTATCCTTCTGAAATTGTTTTTAAAATATAAAACATATACATATTTATCTAAAAATGTTCAAAGAGTAGGGAAAGGTACAAAGCTAAAAATAGAAGTTCGCAATCTTTCCATAACTATTAGTGCTTTCTTGTGTATTACAGAAATATTTCAAGAATTCTACAACTTTTTAGGTGGCTCCTTTAGTTTTATTGACAGATTTTACAGGTTTGGACTTGGAATTCCAAGAGTTTTATAGACTTTACTGATGAACATTTTATTCTCTAGTGGCTTGTGGTTTTTTTTCATGTTAGTGTCAGAGTGAGGAGTATAATAAGAATTCCTTTATACTGCCATCCTTTATTGGAAGTTCCTTTGCTTCCTTTCATTCTTTTATTTTTTTTATTTTTATTTTTTTGACTCTTAGATATATTTTATTTGTTTTGTCTTTAACTCTGTGTTTCTTTTATTTTATTTTATTTTACTTTACAGTACTCTACTGGTTTTGGCATACATTGACATGAACCTGCCACGGGTGTACACGAACTCCCAAACATGAACCCCCTCCCTCCTCCCACCCCACATCATAATGCTCTTTATTCTGCCTTAATTAGATAAAAGGTTTGCAAAATTTTAAAAAAATGTTATCTAAAAGTTTTCTCTAGCCACACTTACTTCTTCATCTAATCATTTTCCTCCCTCCAATCCTTTCCAAAAGGAATCCCAGAATCTTAGGGATGCTGAAAGAGATTTGCAAAGTATGTAATGTAGCCTTTGATTGATAAATAAATGATATTTCCTATAATTGTTTCTTGATTTCTGTTGAAAATGAGTGATAAGAAATTTACTGCTTCAATGACATTGACATGTCTATTTCATTGTCTGCTTCTCTGTAACTACAATTCATCGCTCCAGACCAGGAGCACACCTTCTTGAGCCTTACAAAGCCAATGTACTTTGCCTTTTGTGTATGTTCAGTCGCTCAGACATATCCAACTCTTTGTGACTCCATGGACTGTAGCCTGCCAGGCTTCTCTGTCCATGGAATTTTCTAGGCAATAATACTGAAGTGGGTTGCCATTTCTCATTTCAAAGGATAGTCCCAACTCAGGAATTGAACCTGTGTCTCTTGCATCTCCTGTACTGGCAGGTAGATTCTTTACCACTGTGCCACCTGGGAAGCCCCAGTTTGTCTTCTAGTACCACTGCAAACATTTCAAGGTTTTTGTCTTGTTCTCTGATAAATCTTCCAGATGGCAGGATGAAACATTTTGAGTTCTTTCAAACATTTATCAAACATCATAGCTTTCCATCTCTTCATTAATTGAATCCATTCCAAAAATCATTTACTGAGTAGTTACTATGTTTATCCTAGGGTTTATAGTATCTATCCAGCCCTGGAGGAGTTTATCTAGATCAGAATCAGTTTCTACCAGTGAAAGGGGATCAGCAAAGTATAAAGAAGCATCTATTTATTAAAATTTTATGTGAATAAAGAGGATTGTGAGCAGGTAAGTTTAATGTTGGTGTAAATCCTTCTGAGGCTTCTTATTACACTGGGAATGGAAATCAAATTTCTCCTGGTTGTCTATTAATTCCTTGCCAAATTCTGAAATCTTGTATCTTACTGTTCTCATGTAATCAAGACACTTCAGACATATCAATCTTTTGTAAGTTCCTCACACAAGCCAGTTTTTTTTTTTTTTTTTTTTTTTTCCCTGGGACCCTTGTACTCTTTCTTTGGCCTCAAATGCCCTGAACTTGGTAAAATTTTCAATATATATTTGTTAAATGAATGAATGAATAAATAAAATTAAGCAAAATTTTCTTCCTTCAAATCTTAGACTTTTCAGAGCTTTTATTATGCAAATGTATAATCTAAATTTTNTTTTTTTTTTTTTTTTTTTTTTAAACCTGGGACCCTTGTACTCTTTCTTTGGCCTCAAATGCCCTGAACTTGGTAAAATTTTCAATATATATTTGTTAAATGAATGAATGAATAAATAAAATTAAGCAAAATTTTCTTCCTTCAAATCTTAGACTTTTCAGAGCTTTTATTATGCAAATGTATAATCTAAATTTTTAAAAGGGCATTATGGTGTGAAATGATTACCAGATTTGATCATAAGGTGTTTCTCATTCAACATCTTCTCAGACCAACTTATGCACATACTTTAAGAATTATGATAGCACAAAAAATAGGATTGGAATCATGCTTGCCACCAATAAATTTATGTGATCTTGGGCAAGATGCTTAGTCTCTCACAATCTACTCTTTGTGCCTCTGAAGGAGACCAGGAGAGAGTCACTTTGAGTTTTCCAAGTTCTAAAAAGAAAGAAGCAAGCAAGTACCAGGTTGAAATTAAAACATTTCATTTCTAATGGATATCAGTGGGAAGAGAGAGCTTAGAGTGTATGGCATGAACCTATACACTGAACCCCTGTCACAGGTATTGATGGGCCCTTTCAAGACATGCAGTTTTTCCATTATGAGTTGTACTATCTGTGGCCAAAGGAAATGACTCATAGGAGGCTCTAGCCCAAGTGAAACATGGGCTCATTTCCCCATGAATTTTCTTCATCCTACTGGGGTTTACTCATTCTAAACATGCTTCTGTCTTCATTTCTTGCTTACCTTAAAATGACCCTTCTAGGATTAAAGATTTGTCCTGATCACTTTTATTACTGAATGAGGATTTGATCTGCTTAATCTATTTTTAAGTAGGGAGTTATGAAAGAGTTTTGAGAAGAAAATGACATGATTCAACTGTGACTTTTGATTGATAACTTGCAGAGTGCTTGTTGTAGGTCCTAATGGTAAGTAAGTAGGTCTGTTTGAACCACTTTCGAAAGGTTTGCTGACCATTCTATCTGAAATGGTTATATCTTTTAGGTTACAGTCACCTTCTTAGTCTGTTTTGTTTTCTATAAAAAATGTTGCTAAACATGATATTTTATTTGATTTTTGTATCATAATCTGAGAATATATTATCTGATGTGTTAGTTTATTATCCCCTCTAATAGAATGACCTGAGGGCAAAGGCTTTGTCTTGCCTAGTGTGTTATCTTTGGAACTGAAAAGAGACATGATAAGTGCTCCATAATACTGGCCCAATAAAAGAACAAATAAGTTGATTGGAAAGGGGAGAGAGTGGATAAAGAAGGATAGGAGACACATCTGATATCAACTGACTGTATCTCAGCTCCAAATTCACCCTTCAACACCTGCTCTGCAGCTGTACCTTCTCCAGTGAAATCTGAACCTCACTCTTCTAGAAAGAACCTTCAGTCCAAGTATTTTTTTTTCTTTTTCCCTTTAGGTACTCTCTCAAAGTCTTAGGGAGATTTACAGAAATTCCTTACATTTTATAGTTACTCTTTTATCATATCTTAATAATTATTTATATTAAACTTCTCCTGTTTAAATCACTATGATGTTCCTGTCCCCTACTTGGACCCAGATTGATTCAGAATTGGTATAAGAAGTGGAAGTATCTCAGGAAGTAGACTCTTGAAGATGGGATTTTGAGATTGGCCACGCTCTTGAGTAGCAAGCACAGTGCTGAGTTCCTTGTCAACAGGAAATAGATGCTAGCAATCCATGGCTTGTATGGCTAATTAAGCTACCAACTGTGGTTAATTGTAATGAAGTGCCAACTAAAGCACATTTCTTGGGAACTCAAGTGGCTATTATACTTAACCAGATGGGAGTAATGAATTCTATAATGACTGGAATGTGTGGTGAAATATTTTTGTGTGCACCTGAGTAGTTATAGAGAGAAAATAATAATTTCAACTCCATTATTTCTAAACTTAACTCATACCTTCACACCCGGAGAGCTTCTGTGATGTTCCTCAAAATATCTTAATTCTCGTACATGTGATCTTAGCCAAAAGGCTAGAAATGCTCTTAATTCTTGTAATCACAAGAGTGACATTGGTGAAAAACAAATGCAAAATTTAATTGTGTGAGTTGCTAAATTACAATGACAGGTAAATTCATACTCTTGCTAGGTTTCTCATGTGAAAGTGGAAAATAATGGAATTCTAAAACTTGCAATGGGGACTCCTTGTTGGACCTAAGTGCAACTGACAATCTTGAGTCCACATGCCATTCTGAGATGCCCTCATCAGGGAAAGTAGCTTGCTTCCTGATATCCAAAGAGGTTAGCCTTTTCTGCCTAATAAACTGGTGATAATTACACTTAAAAAGATGGTTTGGAAGAAAATGCTTACTGTCCTAAATATATACCCAAATCTCCCCTGTTGCTACCCTTAATTGTCAAATATAATGTGAATATGTTAACGAGTAAATGTCAGGAAAGACTTGAAATAAGAAAGCATTTTCTCATATATACCTTTCGTAGTTGCTAATTGATTGCAGAGTCTCTAGGAAAGAAATAGATAGCCTAACAGATTATTTCCTGAACTATACAAAGGGAAAAACTCTAAGTCTGGTATCCAAAAACCTAATTTGTGGGACTTCCCTGGTGGTCCAGTGGCTAAGACCCCATTCTCCCAAGGCAAGGGGGCCTGGGATTGATCCCTGCTCAGGGAACTAGATCACATAAGCTTCAACTAAGGCCCAGCACTGCCAAGTAAGTAAATATTTTTAGAAAAACCTAATTTGTGTCACTACCAGCTCTCACCCAGTTTCAACCTTTAATTCAGTTCACAGACTCTAGGCCCTTGATGGAAAGAGAAGCCAGATGCCCTTGAGGAAGGACTTTGCACTGTTGCTGTAAGAATACAGTGTTAAGTCTTTTCCAACTGCACCAGAAGCATTCTTTTAGAAAAGTTCCTTTAGAAAACATTATTTGAGAAGGCTCCAAGCTTACATGTTTGAATAACTGGAGGACGGAGTTCAGAGCAACCACAGCCACTGGAAAATAGGAAAATATCCCAGAAAGATGACAACCAGAGAAAAGGTATCTCCAAAATTTGTTTGTAAAATTCACCTATGTCTTTGGCTGATACATGCACAGGGAAGACTCCAAGAAAAGTAGACAAGATTAAAGAGAGAAAAAGATTATAATCCTAGTTAGATGTTTTAACAACCCTCTCTCAGCAATTGATAGAAAAATTGGGGAAAAAAAAATCAGTAAAGATCTGAACAATATTATTAACTGCCTTGACCTAATTAATATTCACCAGAAGAATATACATTCTTACAACTGTGCAGAATATGTTAGAGCAATTGCTGTGATACAAAAAAGTCTCAATACACTAAAAAGAATCAAAACCTTAAAAAGCATGCAAATAATTATGTAAGTAAGAAACCAATAAACAGTTGCAGGATATGCATTGTTTTAGAGATAAATTGTAAGCAACTACACCCCTGTGGCAGGCCAAATCATGGCATCCCAAAGATGTCAATGCCCTAATGCCTATAACCTATACGTTTATTAAATTATATCAGTTCTGACATCAGAAAAGATACAGAAAAACACAGACTGTAAGGAGTACCTGGGGCATTTTGATACTTAATAACAAAAATCTGTTGAATTAATTTATGCATAAAGAGATCATAGATTGTACTTATGTTCTCTTAACCACAAGACACAGTGTATTATGTTTCTACATAACTTCAGGTGATCTGGTAATAGCAATCCTGCAGTGGATGCTGTGATGTGATGGAATGAAGGCCTTACTTCTGCTGCTGGTATAAGTACTACTAGCATAGTGATTCTCCTCTTCCTCAACTGTCAGCTACCTAAATGGAGGGATTATTTCAGGTGCAATGAGTGTCCTTGTTCAAAGATACAGTCTCTATTGGGGCTGCCATATTATTTGAAGTATGGATATAAAAACCTAAACCATCCACCCTGTCTTGGAATAATTCTGCAGGGCCATCCAACTTCAGAACCCCATGCATGATTGACTGAGGTCTTCATTTAGATTGCATGAGAGCTCACTTTCTCCCACTGCCCAATCTTTCTTCCTTCTCTTTCCTTCTGCTGTGTAGATGCCAAGAGCACTCTTAGTACATCTGAACACCCATTTCCATTTATTTCCAGAGAAAAAACTTGTAACAAGCCCTTGGAGAGAATAAATATAGTTGGCATATCTCCCTGTGAATGGTTTTCCATTTTCTTGGTGTTGTATCTTCTTTTATTCTTTTTTTAGTTGTTTTCATAAATTCTTTGTTGGTACTCCAGAGCCTTGAAGTTTCCAAAGAATTAGTTCTAGACTGCTGCCATGACAAATTACCACATTATTATTAGCAGGTTAAAACAATATACATTTCTTATTTCACAGTTATATAGATCAGAAATCTGTGTGGGCTCAATAATTTTCTTTGCTTTAGGTCTCATAAGGTCAAAATCAAAGCTGCAGTAGTTCTGGGCTCTTATCTGGAAGCTCTGTGAAAGAATCCACTTTCAAGCTCATTTAGGTTGTCAGCAAAATTCACTTCTTCATGGATATAGGGCTGAGGTTTTGCCTTTCTGCTAGTTGTCAACTGGGAGCCTCTCTTTAAGTCTACCCACATTTTCATTACATTGCTTTTCCATCTTCATTTAGTCCTTACAGTCTGAGTTTTTCTGTATCTCTTCTGATGTCAGAACTGATATAATTTAATAAATTTATAGGTTATAAGGATTAGGGCATTGACATCTTTGGGATGCCATGATTTGGCCTGCCACGAGGGTTTAGTTGCTTACAATTTATCTCTAAAACAATGCATATCCTGCAACTGTTTATTGGTTTCAGAACTTCCACGTTTTTCTTCTTTGCTAAGGAATATGGTGGGCTTCCCTGGTGGCAGAGTGGTAAAGAATTTGCCTGCCAATGCTGGAGATGTGGATTCGATCCCTAGTTTGAGAAGATCCCCTGGGGAAGGAAATGGCAACCCACTCCAGTATTCTTACCTGAAAAATTCCATGGACAAAGGAGCCTGATAGGCTGCAGTCTATGGGGTCACCAAAAGTCAGATGTGACTTAGCGACTAAACATCAACAACAAAGGAATATAGCAAAGAATTAAAGCCAAACTACTAATCAATGTCAAAATAAAAATATTTTCCAATAAATATTGACCTTAGCTCAATGCTTTGTGTTTGGGGATAACTAGAGGATTTACTGAAGCAAAACAAATACACAAATAAAAAATAATTTAAGAAAAATAAAGATTAAAGATGCAAAAAAATAGGATTATCCCAAGAATGCAACAAAAATAAATAATAGTCTGATATCTATGTATTAAACCTAATACAGCCATGAAAATTAAGAGACACTCCTTGGAAGGAAAGTTATGACCAACCTAGACAGTATATTAAAAAGCAGAGACATTACTTTGTCAACAAAAGTCTGTCTAGTCAAGGCTATGGTTTTCCCAGTAGTCATGTATATATGTGAGAGTTGGACTATAAAGAAAGCTGAGCACAGAATTGTTGCTTTTGAACTGTGGTGTTGGAGAAGACTCTTGAGAGTCCCTTGGACTATAAGGAGATCCAACCAGTCCATCCTAAAGGAGATCAGTCCAGGGTGTTCATTGGAAAGACTGATGCTGAAGCTGAAACTTCAATACTTTGGCCACCTGATGCGAAGAGCTGACTCATCTGAAAAAACCCTGATGTTGGGAAAGTTTGAGGGCAGGAGGAGAAGGGGACGACAGAGGATGAGATGGCTGGATGGCATCACCGACTCAATGGATATGAGTTTGGGTAAACTCTGGGAGTTGCTGATGGACAGGGAGGCCTGGCGTGCTGCGATTCATGGGGTCTCAAAGAGTTGGACACGACTGAGTGACTGAACTGAACTGAAACCTATAAAACAATCAGTCAAACTAAGCTTTAAGTCAGATCAATGTGAAAGAAATATCTTTTAAAAATGCACTGTATCAAATAGTATAAGTACAAAGCTCTGGATAATTTTAGTAATAAATAAAGACATGTTTCTTTTGATATATAAAAAATAAAGAAAATTAATTTGCGCTTCCAGGAAATTTCAGGAAAGAAAAATATTCTGCAAGAAGTAATGTTCTAAGTATGCAGAAAAATAAACTACAGTATGATTTTGAGCAATAGATGGAAAGGTAGGGAAAATATAATTGACTCAGGTGTTTGGGATATTCTACTTTAAGCAGCAGAAACTTAGTTATCTACATATATTTCCATAAGTATAATTGCACTCCATGGTAGAGTGAATAGTGTTTATTATAATATCATATAACATAATATTATATGTAAAGTTTTGAATTCTTATATTCATATAAGATTATATACATATATGCGTGCATGTGTGCATGCTAAGTCGCTTCAGTTGTGTCCAACTCTTTGAGATCCTATGGACTGGAGCCCACCAGGCTCCTCTGTTCACGGGGTTTTCCAGGCAAGAGTACTAGAGTGGGGTACCATTTCCCTTTCCAAGGGATCTTCCTGACTCAGGGATCAAATGTGCATCTCTTATGTCTCTTAAATTGGCAGGTGTGTTCTTTACCACTAGCATTAAAACTTTTAATGAAAGTTAAGCATGTTACTGCTTGTTAATTGTCTTTATTGAAAGACTGGGAGAATTTTAATTTTTTAAAAAATTTTGGCTGCACTGGGTCTTCACTGCTACTTGTGTGTTTTCTCCAGTTGTGGTGAGTAGGGGCTACTCTGTTGTGGAGCAGAGGCTCGAGGTGCACGGACTTCAGTAGTTAAAGCATAGTCGTGGTGCCTGGGCTTAGTTGCTCCACAGCATGTGGAGTCTTCCTGGACCAAGAATTAAATCCGAGTCCCTAATCAACATTGGCAGGCGGATTCCCATCCACTGCACCACTAAGGAAGTCCTGAGTATCTTAATAGAAAAAATGACACGATGAGGGGCTAAATTTGAGCAGGACAACACATTCTGCAAATGTGGCTTCTTATGCCTGGACAGTTTATCTGCAGCTTCTTATGCCTGGACAGCTTATCTGCTGTCCTTTCCTCTTTTGGGTTCTAATCTTTCTTGGTCTTGTCTTTATTGTTGCTCTCTTCCTCTACGCCTTCTCTTCCACCTATTCTCATTCTTCCTCCACTTTTCAATCTTCTATCTTCTCTACTCACCTCCCATCCTGACCTTCTGCCAGGCCAGCTTCCCCTCACCCAGCTCCCATCAGCCCAGTTCTCTTGAGAGCAGCAGAGCAAACCCATCTCTAGTTGTTGTTCAGTCACTACGTCATTTCTGACTCTTTGCAGCCCCCTGGACTGTGGCATGCCGGTCCCCTCTGCCCATCATTATCTCCCTGAATTTGCTCAAATTCATGTTCATTGAATCCATGATGCTGCCTAAACATCTTTTCTACTGCCTCTTTCTCCTTTGCCTTCAATCTTTCCCAGCATTAGTGTCTTTTCTAATGAGTCAGCTCTTTGCAACAGGTGGCCAAATTATTAGGGTTTCAGCATCAGTCCTTCCAATGAATATTCAGGGTTGATTTCTGTCAGGATTGACTAGTTTGATCTCCTTGTTGTCCAAGGGACTCTCTAAAGTCTTCTCCAACACCACAATCTGAAAGCATCAGTTCTTCAGTGCTCAGCCTTCTTTATGGTCCAACTCTCACATCTGTACATGACTACTGGNTTCCAATGAATATTCAGGGTTGATTTCTGTCAGGATTGACTAGTTTGATCTCCTTGTTGTCCAAGGGACTCTCTAAAGTCTTCTCCAACACCACAATCTGAAAGCATCAGTTCTTCAGTGCTCAGCCTTCTTTATGGTCCAACTCTCACATCTGTACATGACTACTGGAAAAAACCATAGCTTTGACTGTCTGGACCTTTGTTGAGAAGTGATATCTCTGCTTTTTCATATGCTGTTTAGATTTGTAATAACTTTCCTTTGAAGGAGCAAGCATCTTTTAATTTCTTGGCTGCAATGATTTATGATTCCAAGAAAAGAAAATCTGTCACTGCTTCCACTTTATCCCCCTTCTATTTGCCATGGAATGATGGGCCAGGACACCATGTTCTTAGGTTTTTTAATGTTGAGTTTGGAGCCAACTTTTTCACTCTCCTTTTTCACCCTCATCAAGAAGCTCTTTAGTTCCTCCTCAATTTCTGCCATTAGAATGGTATCATCTGCATATCTGAGGTTGCTGATATTTCTTCTGGCAATCTTGATTCTAGCCTGTGATTCACCCAGCCCTACATTGCACATAATGAACTCTACCTAGAAGTTAAATAAGCAGGTGACAATATATAGCCTTGATGTACTCCTTTCCTTATATGAAGCAGTCCATTGTTCCATGTCCAATTTTAACTGTTGCTTCTTGACCCGCATACAGGTTTCTTAGGAGACAGATAAGGCGGTCTGGTACTCCCATCTCTTTAAGAATTCTCCAGTATGGGAGCCTATTATACAGAGTGAAGTAAGTCAGAAAGAGAAACATCAATACAGTATATTAATGTACATATATATGGAATTTAGAAAGATGGTAAAGATGATCCTATATATAAGGAAGCAAAAGAGACACAGATGTAAAGAACAGACTTTTGGACTCTGTGGGAGAAGGCGAGGGTGGGATGATTTGAGAGAATAGCATTGAAATATGTATATTACCATATGTAAAATAGATGACCAGTGCAAGTTCAATGCATGAAGCAGGGCACCCAAAGCTGGTGCTCTGGGACAACCCAGAGGAATGGGGTGGGGAGAGATGTGGGAAGGGTTTCAGGATCGGGAGACACATATGTACCCGTGGCTGATTCATGTTGATGTATGGCAAAAACTATCACAATATTGTAAAGTAACTATCCTCCAGTTAAAATAATTAATCTAATAAAATAAAATAAAAACATAGGGGAAAAAAGAAGAATTCTCCAGTTTGTTGTGATCCATGCAGTCAAAGGCTATAGTGTAGTAAATGAAGCAGATGTTTTTCTAGAATTCCCTTGCTTTCTCCATGATTCAATGAATGTTGGCAATTAGATATCTTGTTCCTCTGCCTCTTAGAAACCTAGGTAGTATACCTGGAAGTTCTTGGTTCATCTGCTGAAGCCTAGCTTGAGGGATTATAAACATCACCTTGCTAGCATGTGCAATGAAAGCAATTGTTCAGTAGTTTAACCATTTTTGGCACTGCCCTATTTGGGGATTGGAATGAAAACTGACCTTTTCCAGTCTTGTGGCCACTGCTGAGTTTTCCAAATTTGCTGACATTTTCAGTGCAGCACTTTCACAGCATCATCTTTTAGGGTTTGAACGAGCTCAGCTGGAATTCCATCACCTCCACTAGCTTTGTTTGTAGTAATGTTTCCTTAGGCCCACTTGATGTCACACTCCATGATGTCTGGCTCTAGGTGAGTAATCCCAACATTGTGGCTATCCTCATCATTAATATCTTTTTGGTACAGTTCTTCTGTGGATTCTTGCCATCTCTTCTCGATCTCCTCTGCTTCTGTTAGGTCCTGACAGTTTCTGTCCTTTATCTTGCTCATTCTCGCATGAAATATTCCCTTGATATCTTCAATTTTCTTGAAGAGATCGCTAGTCTTTCCATTCTATTGTTTTCCTCTATTTCTTTGCATTGTTCATTTAAGAAGGCCTTCTTATCTCCCCTTGCTATTCTATGGAACTCTGCATTCAGTTGAGTATATTGTCCCATTTCTCCTTTGCCTTTTGCTTCTCTTCTTTCCTCAGCTATTTGTAAAGCCTCTTCAGACAAACATTTTGTTTTCTTGCATTTCTTTTTCACTGGGATGGTTTTGGTCACCACCTCCTGTACAATGTTACGAACTTCTGTCCACAGATCTTCAGGCACTCAGTCTACCAGACCTGATGTCTTGAATCTATGTGCCAACTCCACTGTATAATCATAAGGGACTTGATTTAGGTCATATCTGAATGGCCTAGAGGCTTTTCCCTATTTTCTTAAGTTTAAGCCTGTGTTTTGCAATAAGGAGCTCATATCTGAGCTATAGTCAGCTCTAGGTCTTATTTTTGCTGACTGTATGGAGTTTCCTTATCTTGCAAAGAACATAATCAATCTGATTTCAGTATTGACCATTTGGTGATGTCCATGTGTAGAACTCTCTGTGTTGTTAGAAAAGGGTGTTTGCTATGACCAGCACTTTCTCTTAATGAAACTCTGGTACTATTTGCCCTGCTATATTTTGTATTTCAAGACCAAGCTTGACTGTTATTTTGATTTTCTCTTGACTTCCTACTTTTGCATTCCAGTCCCCTGTGATAAAAAGGATACCTTTTTCGGTGTTAATTCCAGAAGGTGTGCTAGGTTGTCATGCAACCAGTGAATTCCTGCTTCTTTGGCATCAGTGGTTGGGACGTAGAATTGATTACTGTGATAATGAATGGTGTGCTTTGGAAACAAGTTGAGATCATTCTGTCATTTTTGAGACTGCACCCAAGTACTGAATTTTGGATTCTCTTGTTGATTACGAGAGCTACTCCATTTCTTCTAAGGGATTCTTGCCCACAGTAGTAGATATAATGGTCATCTGAATTAAATCAGTCCATTTCCATCCACTTTAGTTCAATGATTCCTAAGATACTGATGTTCACTCTTGCCATCTCCTGCTTGACCATGTCCAATTTACCTTGATTCATGACCTAACATTCCAGTTCTTTATAGCATTGAAATTTACTTTCACCACCAGACACACCAACAACTGAGTATCATTTCTATTTTAGCTCAGTCTCTTCTTTCTGGCACTATTAGTTCAGTTCAATTCAGTTCAGTCATTCAGTCATGTCTGACTCTTTGCGACCTCATGGACTGCAGCATGCAAGGCTTCCCTGTCCATCACCAACTGCCGGAGTTTACTCAAACTCATGTCCATTGAGTTGGTGATGCCATCCAACTATCTCATCCTCTGTTGTCCCCTTTCGCTCTCACCTTCAATCTTTCCCAGCATCAGGGTCTTTTCAAATGAGTCAGTTCTTCACATCAGGTGGCCAAAATATTGGAGTTTCAGCTTCAGCATCAGTCCTTCCAATGAATATTCAGGACTGATTTCCTTTAGGAAGGACTGGTTGGATCTCCTTGCCGTTCAAGGAACTCTCAAGAGTCTTCTCCAACACCACAGTTAAAAAGCATCAATTCTTTGGCACTCAGCTTTCTTCACAGTCCAACTCTCACATCCATACATGACCAATGGAAAAACCATAGCCTTGACTAGATGAACCTTTGTTGACAAAGTAATATACCTGTCCATCTTGGATAGCCCTGCTCAGCATGGCTCATAGATTCATTGAGTTATGCAAGTCTCTTTGCCAGGACAAGGCTGTAATTCTTGAAGGGACCTTTTTCTATATTTTATACTTAACAGATGCTCAAGGGACTTCTCTAGTGGCTCAGCGGTAAAGAATCTGCCTTCTAATACAGGGGGTGTGGGTTCAATCCCTGGTTGGGGAACGAAGACCCCACATTCCAGGAGGCAACTAAAGCCATGTGCTACAACTATTGAGGCCCACATGTCTCAAGTAGAGAAGCCCTCAAGCCACAAAAAGAGCATACATGCCTCTACGAAGACCCAGAACAGTGAAAATACATAAAATAAAATAAATAGATGCTCAGATCTATTTGAAAAGGCGAAGTTCAAAGTACCATAATACCAAATACAAGCACTTCTAACATTATTTTAAATACATAGTATCATACATTATGCATGGTTTTGCAGTGACTTTTACTCACTTCCCTATATCTAGTAACTTTATTTCTGTATAGAGCTACTTCATTCTAAATTGCTCATTTATTGTAAAGCTGCATAATGTGCCATCAATTTTCTGCCAAATAGCCTTTTCCATTAGATAATGGTGCTACTAGTATCTTAAACATATATGACTGTATTGTGTATCTACTATATCCAATGGAACCCCCTGTTTCACTGAAGTGTAAATTTAAAATTATTTGTTCAATATAGAATTTCTCTCAAAAATGTTACAAAAATTTATCCTCCAGCCACGGTGTTTGAGAATAACATGTAATATTTTGTCATTAAAAATGTAGAAATCTTGAACTACACTTGGTGGGTATACCATAATAATTTCAGTTATATAAAACAGTTTGAAAACTAGAAAATGCTTCAAAAATTTATAAAAGCAAGCTATGCAAAAAAAGCAAGCAAAGCTATATTGACTTTAATAAGGATTACCATTCTGAAAAGGCAGATGAGACCTGGGCAAATGCTTCTACTTGCTGGCCTTTAAATGTACCTAACAGTACTGTATGCATAGTACATCATGAGAAATGCTGGACTGGATGAAGCACAAGCTGGAATCAAGATTGCCAGGAGAAATATCAATAACCTTTGATATGCAGATGACACCACCCTTACGGCAGAATGCAAGGAAGGACTAAAGAGCCTCCTGATGAAAGTGAAAGAGGAGAGTGAAAAGGTTGGCTTAAAACTCAACATTCAGGAAACTAAGATCATGGCATCTGATCCCATCACTTCTCAGCAAATATATGGGGAAACAGTGACAGACTTTATATTTCGGGGCTCCAAAATCACTGCAGATGGTAACTGCAGCCATGAAATTAAAAAACGCCTGTTCCTTGGAAGAAAAGTTATGACCAACCTAGACAGTATACTAAAAAGCAGAGACATTACTTTGCCAACAAAGGTCTATCTAGTCCAAGCTATGGTTTTTCCAGTAGTCATGTATGGATGTGAGAGTTGGATTATAAAGAAAGCTGAGCACTGAAGAATTGATGCTTTTGAACCGTGGTGTTGGAGAAGACTCTTGAGAGTTCCTTGGACTGCAAGGAGATCCAACCAGTCCATCCTAAAGGAAATCAGTCCTGAATATTCATTGGAAGGACTGATGCTGAAGCTGAAACTCCA
Source organism: Oreotragus oreotragus (assembly GCA_006410675.1). Classification (NCBI taxonomy): domain Eukaryota; kingdom Metazoa; phylum Chordata; class Mammalia; order Artiodactyla; family Bovidae; genus Oreotragus; species Oreotragus oreotragus. The sequence continues at coordinate 720,927 of SJYX01017257.1, forward strand.
ATATTTTGGCCACCTGATGCGAAGAACTGACACATTTGAAAAGACCCTGATGCTGGGAAAGATTGAAGGTGGGAGGAGAATGGGATGACAGAGGATGAGATGGTTGGATGGCATCACTGACTCAATGGACATGAGTTTGAGAAACTCCGGCAGTTGGTGATGGACAGGGAGGCCTTGCGTGCTGCAATCCATGAGGTCGCAAAGAGTCAAACACAATTGAATGAGTGAACTGAAACAGAACTGAACAGTGCTAGAATTTGTTGGGACGACCTTTTTTGTTTTTAACTTTTAAAAGTGTTTTATTTGTTTAGTTTGGCTCTGCTAGGCCTTCGCTGCTGCACAGGCTTTCTCCAGCTGTGGGAGCAGGGCCTACTCTTTGTTGCTGTCTCTGGGCTTCTTACTGTAATGTCTTTTTTTTTGCAGAGCACATTGCTATGGTGCACAGACCAGCAGTTGTGGCAGGAGGGCTCATTAGTTGTGGCTCCTGGGCTCTGAAGCACAGGCTCAGTAGTTGCGGCACACAAAATTAGTTGCCCTACGGCATGTGGGATCTTCCCAAACCAGGGATGGAATCCATATCTCCTGCACTGGCAGGTAACTGTTTACCACTGGGCCACCACAGAAGCCCCTTGGAGTACCTTGATGAAACATTTTGCTTGTTTGTTTTGCTGTGTTTTTACTCTTTTAGAAAAAAGACATTGTGGTGTAGACAAATTTTATCAAAAAATTTTAATGGAAAGAAAGATTGTGAGCTTATGGAAAAGAAATTTTGGTTGGTAACAATAGCTGAGCCGAAAGTCAACCATGAGAATGAGATACACACGCCCTGGAAAGTTAAGTAGCTGTTGTTTGATAGAATAGAAACTGATTGTGAATCATCAGACAAAGAAAACTCTTGTCTTGGTAGGTGGTTTTGAATTTTTCCAAACCTTGTAGCAAATATTTAGAAGTTCATATTTGGAACAAAAAGAAGTTGAAAGCCCCTGTAGTTTTTTAAGAGAGGGAATGATGTTATCCAAACAACATTTATGTAAGATTATTCTAGCAGCTGTGTTGGACTTCTTTAGTTGCCTTTCAGTTTATTGCCTGATTGCAAGTAGCATTTCAAAATATGGCAGAAGAAACATTTGAAGTTCATCTAAAATGTCTCATCTGTAAAAAAAAAAAAAACTATAACATACTGGTAAAGTATATTGTATACATATGTAATATAAGACAAACTAATATTAAACTTTTAGATACTGTGATTAAAATCCATGTCCCTCAGAATAGAGAAATAATCCAGGTGGTATTTCTGCAGGAGCTCTTACTAAATTACATGTATGATAAATTAATTCTCAATATGCTTCAAACACTGAGATGCTGCCTGATACAGATATCTTCTCCAATTTCAAATGGAATTATTTTTCATGTATACCTTTGGAGGGAAATACTATGAGTAACTTTGCTGTATATGAGTCCTCCATATGCTCTTGGAAAAGATTATCCTGAGTCTGGATAGAAATGCAATTTATTGTGGCCTGTTTGATTAAAAGTATTCATAGCTTTAAAAGTGTTCAGTGCCATTTGTTACAGAGTAAGTTGTGTATTCTCAAAAAATTCAGAAGTTGATAAATTCTAACTTTTAGTACCTCAGAATGTGACTGTATTTGGAGGTAAGATTTTTAAAGAGGGTTAAAGTTAATATGAGGTAATTAAGGTGTGCCCTAATCCAATTTGACTGATGTCTTTATAAGAAGAAGAAATTTGAACACAGACACTTACAGAGAGAAGACAATCTGAAGACACAAGGAGGATATGGCCATCTATTAATAATCCAATGCAAGAGACCCAGAAGAGATCCTTCTCTTGTGGCCCTCAAAAGGTCCAGTCCTGCTGACTCTTTGATATCAGACTTCTGGCCTCCCAAACTGTGAGATACTACTGCTGTTTAAGAAACCCAATTTGTGTTATTTTGTTGTAGTAGTCCTAGCAAACTAGTACAGTTACATAAACAATTTCAATTCCAGGTTTTCTAAATAAGAAAGAATTCAGGCACATTTGTGTGCAATGAAATCTACTACAATGATACTTGCAATATTGAAAAATGAAATCAACTCATTGTTCAACAATAGAGGAATAGATTTGTAATTTGTGATACAGATATAAAAGCAATTAAAATTATATTTTAAAAGAATGCTTAATGAAATAGGAAAATGATCATGAAAAAAATGTTAAATGAAAAAGCAGTTGGGACTTCCCTGGTGGTCCACTGGTTAAGACTCTGCACTCCTAATGAAAAAGGGCATGGGTTAGACCCCTGGTCAGAGTACTAGCATCCTGCTTGTCGAAGTCAATAAAAAAGAAATGAAAGAAAGAAAAAGCAGCCAATAACATTATTTACATAAAGATTTAGTTTAGTAAAAATAATATGTTTATATTTGCTTAGGAAAAAATAGAAATAATAGAAATAAGTCTATCAAAATGCAATATGCTAATTGTCATGGTCTCTTGGTGATACATATTTTCTTATTTTTACTTTTCTGCATTTTCTGCATTTTTGTGTGCATTTTACCTGTGAATACATGAAAAAACATTTTTTACTTTATAAGATGTTCTTTTATTTAAAACTGGAGGATAATTGCTTTATAATGTTGTTTTAGTTTCTGCCATACAACAATGGGTATCAGCCGTAACTATAGCTATATATATATATATATATATATATATATATACCCTAAGATAGTCTTATTTATATAAAATAAAAAGAAATGAATGAAATCA
>SJYX01017257.1:744688-770109 GCA_006410675.1 Oreotragus oreotragus
GTGGCGGGGGAGGTGGGAGGGGGGTTCATGTTTGGGAGTTCGTGTAAAAAAATAAATTAAAAAAAAATAAATAAAAATCTATTTTTAATGTTAAAAAAAAAAAAAAAGTTCAAAGGATAGGCTGAATCATTTGTTAGGGGCTACTGGAACTGGTGAGTTCAAGTTGAAGCCAAAGCTTACTTACCTTTCCCCAGGTTCCAGGCCCTTTAAGAATTATGCTAAGTCTACTATGCCTGCACTCTGTAAATGGAACAACAAAGCCTGGATAACATCATGTCTGTTCATAACATGGTTTACTGAAGTTTTTAAGCCTACTGTTGAAGACTGCTGTTCATAAGAAAGATTCCTTTCAAAACATTATTGCTCATTGACAATGCTCTTGGTCACTTAAGAGTGTTGATGGAGATATACAATGAAATCTATGTTTTTTTATTCCTGCTAACAACATGCAGCTCATGGATCAAGGATTAATTTTGACTTTTAAGTCTTACTATTTGAGAAATACATTTTACAAGGCCATAATTGTCACAGACTGATTCCTCTGATGGATCTGAGCAAAGTAAACTGAAGACCTTCTGGAAAGGATTTTTGCATAATATTAAGAGTATTCATGATTCATGGGAAGAGGTAGAAATATCAACATTAACAAGAGTTTGGAAGAAGCTGATTCAAACCCTTATGAATGACTTGGATGGGTTCAAGCCTTCAGTGGAGGTAACTGTAGATGTGATGGAAATAGAAAGAGAAAGAGAGTTAGAACTGAAGTCTGAAGATATAACTGAATTAACCGCAATCTCAGAATAAAACTTGAACAGACGAGGAGTTGCTACTTATGGATGAGGAAAGAAAGTGATCTCTTGAGAGAGAATCTACTTTTGGTGAAGATACTATGATAGTTGTTGGAGTGATAGCAAGCAATTTAGAACAGTAAATAAACTAACTTAGTCAATAAAGCAGAGGCGAGGTTTGAGAGATTGACTCCAGTTTTGAAAGTTCTACTGTGAGTAAAATGCTATCAAGTGGCACCGAGTGCTACAGAGAAATTGTTCATGAGAGGAAGGGTAAATCGATACAGCACACTCCACTGTTTTCTTAGTTTAAGAAATTGCCGGTGGCAGGGAGGGATAAACTAGGAGATTGGGATTGACATATACACACAGCTATACTTAAAACACATAACTTATAAGAACCTACTGTGTAGCACACTGTTTCTTCTGTACAGCAAAGTGAATCAGTTATACAGATACCTGTATCCACTTTTTTTCAGATTCTGTTCCCATATAGGTCATTACAGATTACTCTATAATGGGACTAGAACTTCTGAAAAATCTGAAAAAAAGTGGATACACGTATCTGTATAATTGATTCATCTTGCTGTACAGAAGAAACTAACACAACATTGTAAATCAACTCTACTCCAATAAAAATTAACTTTTACAAGTAAAATAAATTAGAAAAGAGCTTTCCACAGCCAACCCAATGTTCAGCAGCCACTACCCTGCTCACTCACCAGCTATAAGCATAGAAGCAAGGCCCTCGACCAGCACAAAGATTATGGCTCCCCGAAGGCTCAGATTATGGTTAGCATTTTTTAGCAATAAAGTAGTGAAGTAGTAAAGAACCTGCCTGCCAATGCAGGAGACATAAGAGATGCAGGTTCAATCCCTGGTTTGGGAAGATCCCATGGAGAGGATATGTCAATCCACTCCAGTATTCTTGCCTGGAGAATCCCATGGACAGAGGGAGCCTGGTTGGCTATAGTCAACAGAGTTAGACATGCAAAGAGTTAGACATGACTAAAGCAACCAGTCCATTCTGAAGGAGATCAACCCTGGGATTTCTTTGGAGGGAATGATGCTGAAGCTGAAACTCCAGTACTTTGGCCACCTCATGAGAAGAGTTGACTCATTGGAAAAGACTCTGATGCTGGCAGGGATTGGGGGCAGGAGGAGAAGGGGACGACAGAGGATGAGATGGCTGGATGGCATAACTGACTCAATGGACATGAGTCTGAGTGAACTCCTGGAGTTGGTGATGGACAGGGAGGCCTGGCGTGCTGCGATTCATGGGGTTGCAGAGTCGGACACGACTGAGCGACTGAACTGAACTGAACTGAAGGTGACTTAGCATGTATGTCCATTCCATTTTTAGACATACTGTCATTTGACACTCAATAGACTACAGTATAGTGTGCATATAAGTCTCAAAGGCACTCGGAAACCAAAAAAAAAATCATGTGATTTGCTTTTGTTTGGATATTTGCTTTATTGCATTGGTCTAGAGTTGAATTAACAGTATCTCTGGAGTATGCTTGTATGGAGATTAATTGATATAACTTATATAAACTTCCAAGCAAGTACCTGTGCTTGTTAACTACTATGCTAATTCTGCTAATGACAAAAACTGTAACAGAGTTTATCACAGAAAACTTGTTATATATGCTTTTAAAAATTTCTCTCTAAACTCAGACCTGGAATAAGTCTACAGAAAATTGAACAAAAAAGTATTAGACCCATATCTGCAAATCCAATAATATAGCTGCCACATAGTTACATGGTTTGTTCATGTTGTGTACTCTTCACATGGCCCATTTTACCTGAATGTTAAGTGAATGCCATTTGAGACATGATGGAGCTTTTGTATTTAGCTTACTAAAGTAGGAACCTAGCCCAGCTGGCATTCTGGGACTCTTTCCATCTTTGGTTTGACTTGATGATTCAGGGAAGTACTTGCTGTTCTTGCATCAGAAGTAGCAGTGTTAATTCCTTTTTGCCAAATACTTTCGCAGGAGCTCAGGCTGAGTTCCCTGGATGATTGCTTATTGCACAGTCACTGAAGCAGCTGGTGGAAAAGTCCATGTTGATCCCTTTGAGGCCTATTCCTTTGGAAAACATTCTGAGATGTTCTGCATTTCAGAGGAGCAAGTAACATGGTACAAAACTACCAAAGAATCTCCATTTAAACTTCATTGGCTTGTAGAAACTCCATGGGTAATCTTTAGCATCCTAAACTTAGGATGATCATATAATTTTTCATCCAAGGAACATTTGTTTGAGAATGAAAAGGGAGCATGGTTCATAATTCAGTTGAGACAATAGATGTAAATTGTGACTGAGTAAAATGGGTTGTATAGTCCCTCTACTAGAGTCTATAGTCTCTGATCCTGTTATTCTTTTTACAATTCAGTTCCAAACCTGAATAGCCTTGTTTCTTTGCCTGCTGTGTACTGAAGAAGAATGTCCCAGGATATCCTGTAACTAATTTTTTTTTTCCTCCTATAGTATTACTTTTCCTACTGCAAAAAAAAATAGTGTTAATATTTCTCCTTGGTTTGGGAAGATAAAACTTACCTCATTTCAATGACAATGATGTGGACATCTTCTGAAGGCATTCTAGTAATCAAAGCCATTGTAGTAATCATTTATTTATCCCACAAGTATGTACTGAGGGCCTGTTTTGAAGAAGGAGCTGCTGTACCTGCTGAGAAACAAGAACACACATGACTGTTAATATGCCTGCCTAATGGAGCTTATGTTCTACTGGACAGACAATACACAATACATACAGAGATACATAGTTTACAGAGTGAAAGATACAAAGGAAAATATAGAACAGGGATGGTACCTAGGTAAAAGCAGACCATTTTAGATAGACTGAACTCTGAAGGCCTCTGAGACCTGAAAGATAAGGAGCTTATGAAAGTGAAAGTTGCTCAGTCATGAAAGTTGCTCTGACTTTGCAACCCCATGAACTATACAGTTCATGAAATTCCCCAGACCAGAATACTGGAGTGGGTAGCCTTTCCCTTCTCCAGGAGATCTTCCCAACCCAGGGATAGAACCTATGTCTCCTGCATTGCAGGTGGATTCTTTACCAGCTGAGCTGTGAAGGAAGACGGTAAGGAGCTACATATATGAATGCAATTACTAAAGGGAAGAGTATTATAGGAAGCACAAACAGTAATTGTAAACATTCATGTAAGAATGATCTTAATGTGTTCTACAGAACGTTTACAGAGTGTACGTATATGAAATATAAGAAGATAAGAGGGCATCCGTGGGATCCAGTGTTTAAGAATCTGCCTTGCAGTACAGGAACATGGTTTTGATCACTGGTTCAGGAAGATTTCACATGCCACCAAGTCACAGCTACTGAGCGCATGCTCTGAAACTGTTGAAGCCCATGCGTTTGAAGCCTGTTCTTCACCAGAGAAGTCACTGCAACGAGAAGCCTGCACACCAGAACTACAGAGTAGTAGGTGCACACAGTAACTAGAGAGTGGCCACTGTTTGCCACAACTAGAGAAAGCCCACATGCAGCAGTGAAGACTCAGCACAGGCAAGTGAATCCATTAAAAAAAGAAAAAGGAAATTATGTAAAGTACAAGGAGTGTGTCAATGTGGAGGGAATCAGTGGCAGAGTGCTGAGGGTTTGGATCATTGATGGCTACATAGGAAATGGCAGCCCACTCCAGTGCTCTTGCCAGGAGAATCCCAGGGACGGGGGAGCCTGGTGGGCTGCAGTTCACAGGATCGCGAAGAGTCGGACATGACTGAGCGACTTCACTTTCACTTTTCACCTTCATGCATTGGAGAAGGAAACGGCAACCCACTCCAGTGTTCTTGCCTGGAGAATCCCAGGGACGGGGGAGCCTGGTGGGCTACCGTCTATGGGGTCACACAGAGTTGGACACAACTGAAGTGACTTAGCAGCAGCAGCAGCAGCAGGAAGGCCATGATACAAAATCTGAAGTTTTAATTCTAATGGCAATGGAAAGCTTGTGAGCAGTTTTAAGGCTGTGAGCAGAATAATCTGATACATATTCTTTAGAAAATCACTCTGGTTATCAGAGGAGACTATATGGTGACGAATAAGAGTGCAAGGAGATCTGGTAAACGACTATTGTAATAATTCCATCCAGTTACAGAAGTTTGAATTAGGGTGGTATTAGTGAAGATGGTAATACATAATGGCTAAATGTAAGGAGTAGTTTGGATGTAATGCTTATAGGAATTGCTACAAGTGGTGAGGAAGGGGAGAGAAGATGATTCCTACATTTGTAGTTTGGGTGAATGGGGTCCCAGGTAACTAAGATGGAGAATGTGTGTGTGTGTGTGGGCCCACATGGGTGCATGTGAGAGGGAAGTTCAGGCTCACGATGTTTCCATTTCTTAGTTGAGTTTCATACGATGAATCATTAAGCCGAAAGAAAGAAGGAACCTGGAACATTGATGGCATTTTGGAGTTTGATTCACAGCTCTCAGGACTGAAACTGTTCCTAGCTGATGCATGTGCTTTCAAGATCATCTGCCAACTGATGACCCACTCCAGCTTTTCTCATAAACTAATTAATTTCCCTTCTTCTGCATGGAATCTTTAGCACAGACAAACAAAAGTTTTTTGGTTCTCTAAAAATTTTAGATATGGCTCTGTTTCTGAGCCTTGGCCCATGCCATCCATTGTTGTCAGTCTCTGTGTCTGTATCTCCATCACTAGTTGGAGAGATCATGAGGGCAGGCATGCCTTTGAGTCTTTCACACATCAGTGAAGTTCAGAGGATAGTGCCTTCCTTGCACATAGAAAGCATTCAGTGCTTGTTGAATGACATTTACTTCTCTTCTGGTGAGCTTATAATTCTCTCCCCTTTTCCATTCAATAGTTCTTAATTACTTTAAAACCAAGCTTAAAATCAATTGTTTCCATGATGAATCCCACTTGATTATGACCATGCCTTCACTCTGCATTTTCATGCTACTTATGCAACACTAGTTAATAAAAGTGTTCAAGTCTTCTTGATGAATACCCTAACTTTCCAGTATATACTAAAATGCTCTGTGGAGAGGAATCCCATATCCTACACTCATTTTTTTTTTTACTACTTCCATATAAAACCTGATATAGTGTTCTGTTTTATAATAAAAGCTTAGTAAATACTGTTGATGGGCTTTTCAGGTGGCGCTAGTGGTAAAGAATCTACCTGCCAATGCAGGAGATGCAAAGGATGTGGGTTTGATCCCTGGGTCGGGAAGACCCCTGGAGTAGGAAATGGCAACCCACTCAAGTATTCTTGCTTGGAAAATTCCATGGACAGAGGAGCTTGGTGGGCTACAGTCCATGGGGCTGCAAAGAGTTGGACATGACTGAGCATGCTGTTGCTGCTGCTGCTGCTGCTAAGTCGCTTCAGTCATGTCTGACTCTGTGTGACCCCATAGACAGCAGCCTGCCAGGCTCCTCTGTCCATGGGATTTTCCAGGAAAGAGTACTGGAGTGGGGTGCCATTGCCTGTACACACATGCAAATATTGTTGACTAAACCTTGGAAATTTGCTTGGGCCAATCTCCTCCCTGATGCTATAATTTACCCCCAAAGGAATAGCTTCCTGTAAGAAGAATCAATTAGTCAAATAACTGTATTTTAAATTTCCAAACAAATAGCTCAACAAAAATGATAATCTATGATTTGGGAATAAAAAAGTAGTTTCAGTCTAAGTGCCATATCTATGGTATTGTTATTGGTTATAATGAGATAAATGTATCTATATACCTTATGTAAATATTTATTATTTCTTATTATTTTAGTTATACAATTCCCTAGGATATATCACCTATACTGATGACACATATTAATTGGGATGTTTATTCTTTTCATAGAGCCTAAAGTAATTAAATAGAGTCATGTGTTTGATATTTAAGAATAAAAGATTTTAAAACAATTAAAAATAGTGGATAAGAAAAGCTGAGAAAGACCAAATCATTTACTTAGTTCTAAGCTAAGCTAAGTCACTTCAGTCGTGTCCAACTCTGTGCAACCCCATAGACAGCAGCCCACCAGGCTCCCCCATCCCTGGGATTCTCCAGGCAAAAACATTAGAGTGGGTTGCCGTTTCCTTCTCCGATGGGGACAAATACACTATTATCTGCAATACTCTTTTCACACTGATTAACTGATCATTAGCTTATCTTAACTCTCTGAAGTTACTTGAACTAAGGGTAGCTACAGATTGCAGTAAGTTATAGTATGTATCTGATTACTGGTTTGGACATTTTTGAATGAGAAGGTGTAGTATAATGCAGAATAAAGGAAATGAAGGGAACAAAGCATGATTTCCACTTAACAAAAATCTAAAGTTTAAATAGACAAAAACTCAAGGTTTAAATTCATTTCCCAGAACAGTGCTTTATTACCAAAATAAACTTGAGACCACCACTTAACTGCAAAGAAAAGTTAACACAGACATTAGCTAGTCATTACTCATCTTAAATAAACAGTACTTTGTCACTGTCTGATTGACACTGTTGGCACAAATTCTGTCCTTAGAAATATGCTTCAGATTTCTATCATAGACCTATATTACTTAATTCAATACCTGAACATTTGAGGGTTTAACATGAGAACAGAAATTGGTAGAAAATTTTTTCAATGTTTGTCTCAACAAATTATGCCTGTTTTAGTCTCTTTCTTATATATATTTTCATGGTAAATTTAAGGCCATGATTTTTACTTACTCACACACCCACACAATTGAAACTTTATATTTTTTACATTCAATTTCTAATGAATGATATGGCTTTACTTGTACTCTGTCAAAAACCTATAGCAATCATGCCTTTTATAGAATTTTTCTTGTATTACTAATTTCTTGCTTACTAATGTTTCATAGGATTCTATACTTTACATACTTAACCCAAAATGAAAAAGAAAATTCTTGAAATTTCACCTTTTTCTCTCCTAAAATACCTAATCCTTTTAATTAACAGGAGTAATGCAACATCCAAATACAGCATGCTAGACATTGTTTACTATTTTATTTGTTACTCTTATTCATTTCTTTTTCCATTAGAAGGCACAATACACATTGTCTGTGCAATGATTTATAATTGTAAAATATTGACATGAAGAACTGGTCATTGTTGTCATAAGTGCCAAGAATTTGTGTACTCTACCAGGATATCATATGTTGGCAATTTATGTCTTGAAAGCCTCAGTTCGTTTAATTTAATGAATATTTACTGAATACTAAATACACGTTTGTGTGTTATGCTGTGCTTAGTTGCTCAGTTGTGTCTGACTCTTTGTGACCCCCACGGACTGTAGCTCGCCAGGCTCCTCTGTCCATGGGGATTCTCCAGGCTAGAATACTGGAATGGGTTGCCATGCCCTCCTCAAATACATGTTTGATGTTGGTTAAAAGTTAAATGAGACATTTATCTTGTCCTCAGGGTCCATTTAGCCAATAAAACATAGATCTCCACATATGTGCTTACCAGCCTTCAAAATCATAAACTTTTGACATAAAATATTAAGATGTGATCTATAGTCTAAAGAGTATGAAATTCTAATATTGGCTTAGCCACCAATTTTTGTCCATGGAGTAATCTTCAGTCTTTTCTATATGATAAAAATAATAATTGTTCTCAACAACCTTAAAAAGCTAATGAAGATGTATGTGTACTTTTTAAAATTTATTTTTTCTTGAAGTAACATTAGTTTATAAGTTCCATGTGTACAACATTCTATTTCAACTTCTGTACATGCTACATGTACTCTCCACCTGAAACTTAATTTTCATCTATCCCCTCTACCCATTTTGCACTCCCTACCCTTTACCCTCTGGTAACTACTCTGGTCTAATGCATGAGCTCTTTTGGTTCTCAATTTACTGAATATTTAAGGACAGAGTTCAGTATCAAATAACAGGCACTGAACTCACTGAAAAAAAGATGCTATTTCTACACAAATTATTCATATTATTATATATGCAAGTCATTATTATATGCTTATGTTAGTTTTAATATATACAAGTTAAGTAACATATGTAATAATATGCAAAGCACTGCTGTCCACAATAGAAGGGTAAAACACTGTCTAACATTTAGCAGAAATTATTTTTATTGAATTAAGGTAGTAGGGAAAACTTCCCTAAAATATTGACAAATGCTTTAGGCTTCTAAAAAACAGTAGAAACAGAAATAATTGGACTGTCATAATTTAGGAAAATGAGATATGATGGAAAGGCACAGGGAATAAAAAACAGAAAGTGCAACTTTGTCAACCAAATATCTTTGATTTTTGTTTTTAACACATAATATGGGCTTTTACTACATGAACACAATTGAGTGCAAATTTTGGAGCTATCCAGGAAAAATAAGCGGCTGCCATTGCAACATATGCATTGCATGGCACACGTGTGACTTCCCTCAGTTAATAGAGCCGTGAACTGCTTACGGTACTTACAACGTTTTAAGAGGACGCATTTGAAAGAGATGATCATTTCAACAATTATTTGTTATTGTTATGTCATGTGTCTTTCTCCTTAACTTTATTTCAGATCCCATGGTTGAATCTGTTGATGGAAAACAAGAAGCGAGAGGCTCTGTTTGTGGAAATAGAAAGGAGTGTATATGAGGGGCAGAGTGTGTTTTGCTTGGCAGTTCTTGTCCTACCATTTTGTTTTTGTTTTTAGTGCTGGAGGGCAGCAAATTGGTAGGTGTAAATAAGGCTACAGCTAGCTTCATACTGTATTTACAATCAGTTATTATGGGTTAAAATGTCTGTGATGCATAGGGAATTAGCACCCAACTTCTGTTAAGAATGGAAGCCTAATGTGTAATTTCAAACATTCCCTGAATATACTTCTAATCATGCATTAATTTCTACCAACTTTATTAAAGTGTATACAAATGAATTATTAGGAATTGTTCTGTTTGTGTCTCATTATGCACTTGCATTAAAGTTTGAAATTTTGAATATAAATTTTTGCATGTAAATTTTTAATGTCACATGTAATTTGCCATAATAACAAAAACTGATAGGTAGGGAATAAATATTTCTCTACAAATGACTTGAGAAAGAGAAAGAAATTGACTTAGAGATTCAGAGAGATTGCTCTCTGAAATTTAAATTTAGAAGATTACTTTTTTATGGTATCCACCATGTATTGTTATAGCTCTGTTAATTTTTGAAAATGACAAATAGCTATTTGCCTATCTACTTTGATGTAAAACAGAATCATTTTATGATATAGTTTGCACTTTACCAGGATTTGCATGTACCACATGTTAAATCATGCCCCAGAAACATAGCAACCACTAGCAGATAGAGTCTAAAGTCACATGATTATATGGAACACAAAGGTTATAATGTTTGTGCAGCTATTGCTTTTTAATAAGGAATTTCTATTTTCAGGAAAGAAAAGTAAGAATAGTTTTATTTTTAAAATGTAGATTGGGCCACATTCTACAACACACTGATCTGTATCAACTTTTTTGAAAGCTCCTGGCAACATGAACTTCCCATGTCTCTATATTTGCTCTGTGCATGTAGACAAAGAGCCAAGATCATCTTGACTTTGAGGAGGAACAGTGGAAAAAGATGATAGGAGAGAATCATGAAACAAATAATAAATAAATAAGTGACTGTTGAATAAAACAATTAGTTTTGCCCCAGGCTTCTGCAATAGCTTATGAATTCTTACCAGCATTAGTTTACAGCTGTAACTTCAGGATATAATAAGAGATTGAATCTTATACAGGCAATGAAACAGATGATCAAATTCACAAGGGATTGTGTCAGGCTTTTTCCAGTACTAAAGAAACATATTAATCCTTGTCACTGTTTTCAGAAACGCTGTGACAGAAATAAACCTGTACTGTAACTTGGCCCTTTTAATGAGCTTCTGGAGTGTGGGCTTTCCACTCAACACCTGAAAAACACAACAAAACACCTTTTATATTAAAGATGTGAGGTTTGCTGCTGGCTAAATTTGTACACAGAAGTCTATAAACCAGTGCTCAGCCAGCTGGGAAGCAAGAAAGCAAATTCAGATTCTGCCATGAACTTCACAGACCAATTATCTACTTGGAATCATGGGAGTTTAACAAACAAATACCAGCCCCTGCTGAGCCTTTTCAGGCCAGCAGCTTATGGGTGATTCAGTTGCATCCGAGGCTTTTAGACTGATCAATTCTTAATCACAAAGCGCAAAAATTATTCTCAGACTCATGTCAGTTTCTTTGGACACGTTTGTTAACAATCTGCTTCAAATCATTTTTTCTAAAAGAAACTGCAGACACTGTTTTTATTGACTCCCCACTTGTAAAATGTTTATAGCTTGTTAATTTATATTTACCCCTTTACTTTTGCCTGCAAATCAACATCACTTAGCACAGTTTGGTTACACTTTGTCCAAAGGAAATTACAGAAGCCTGCTATGGGGCTAAAATGAAGGAAAGCTGCGGAAAATCAATACACTGCTGATTAAACAGATCGTAGCAAATTCACGGCTGTATGCTACAGCATGGGGACGGCCGTGTGATGCCTATCTAGCAGTTAATGTGCTTTCAGTCAGGTGAAGAAAATTTCTAAATAAGGCAAAATCACCCAGAAAAACAAGAGCTACCTTACAGAAGAATGTATGCGCTTACTTGAAACCTGCATTTTGTGTAAGGTAGTAGTTCACTTGGGGGAAATAAACAGGGTGTCTGAATTTTATGAAATAAAGCAGTTCAGTTTAGTGTCTTTATTAGGGCATTTACCCTTTGTATTATGAAAGGAATTGATGCCATTGCAAGATACCACCTCTTTGCTACCACAGGTCAAGTTTGTTTCTTTCATTTTATGGATTTCTTTTTAGATTTATCAACATTTTCTTGTGTAATTTCATTCAGCAAAATTCAAAAGGACTGAAAGGTAGATTATTTGTAGAGGAGGTCCAGAAATATTAATGATATCCAATGAAATGTTCAAAGCAATTCAAAGGATCACATAATTTCCAACTTTAGAGCAGAAGAATGTACATGAAATAATCTAGATATAAAAATGCAGTTTTAACAGATTTTTAAGTAGTGGGAATGGAGAATATGAATACAGCACAGTTATAAAGAACAGCATTTGTTTGTAAATCAATGACAAAAGCAGCATTTGAATTACAGGGAACATCTGAGATATCCTGACTAAAGCAAAGGTACTCTGAGTTAAGGCAAAAACTTTCATTTCCATGCTACCCAGTTTGTGGAATTCTGCAAACCAAATACTTAGAGGACTGAAAATACACATTCTAAAGACTTGTGTAGAGGTGGTAGCTCCTTTAATCCAACTGGAAGAACTGCACTGTACTGTACTGTATGTGAATTACGGGAATGAGAAGTAAAGTTTGAGTACAATCTTTCTGGAAAAGCGTAATTAGAAGACATTTTGTTTCAACCTTTTGTTAAGCTTTTTATTCGACATACACATTTGTCTATTTAGATTACTGTGATGCTATACCAAGAATCTCTGTGTGTGTGTGTGTGTGTGTGTGTTTAACTTGATACACCAGAGTACAGGTTGAGGCTCTATTCACCATTGTTCATTCCGGATAACTATAGTTTTGATATATTATAGTGTTCTGGCAGATATATTTCAATAGTAAATCCTTATACTAAAAAATATACTTGAGAAAATTATGTTCTATACACAAAGCCAACTTAAGTTTCAATCTCTGTTGTTTTAATTCTCTCTTTTTCAAAATATCAAAGTCTTTCAAATGGTAACATGGTTAAGTTCTTTGCCAAATTCCATGTGTTAAAATGAAGGTGTTTTTGAGTCATCAAAGCTTATAAAAAGACCTTTAACAAGTAAACAGCTTTCCTCTCTTTTAAAAAACTGGAAGATGTGGTATAAGAAAACACATTCATGGACACCATATGTGAACCAAGTTTCATCCCAAGATTTGAGATTTTTGAGAATTCCTAGAAAATGACAGATTTAAATTTATACTGAATTTTACTGAAGAGGCTCACTCATTAACACTATTTTCATACTCATCTACTTATATGTACATGTAAAACTCAATGTGTTATTCTTCGATTATTTTGTCTAAAAAAATCTTCGATAATCTTGTTTAGGAATAAAAAGGTCTTCAATAGTTCAGGAATGAGAAAACATTACTTCAGCATCTCTATTTTAGTATAAATATTAACTTCCCTTTCTTGTATTGTGGTTAAACTATCAACTTTTTGCTATGTAAAGTTCAAGAAAATGAAACTCTACTTAATTAAATATGATTTTGTGACATTTGGTGAGCAAAGCAGTGGATATTAATGGAAAGAACAAGTATTGTAGAAAACATAGACAAATATCTGTATTAGAAATACTTATTAGTTTGCCAGGTTAATTTGCTCCCGAGCACGGATCTTAAGATATTTCTTTTCTTTGTGGCATTGAAAGAAAAGGAAATTGAAGTGACAGATTAGAAAAGAAGGAGATGATGGAAGAAGGAAAGACTGAATTAACACAAAATTCTGAGCAAAAACTATTTTGTAAGTCTCACAACTTATGTAGACATTTTTATATTTCCATAGTTCTGATAAGTTAACAATGGCTATTTGTAAACATGCTTTACTTTACTGAACATCCATATACCATATAAATCTGAGAGTTGGCAAGGATTTGAATACCCTTCAGTGGAAACACAATTTTTCTTATTAATACATGGTAATTTATCACCATTAAGTGTATGATTCCTCTGGAAAAAAAAATGGATGCACATTGCTCTCTAGACTGTAATTTTAATGTTCATGATATTAATCTTTAATTAAATTATAGTTACTTTAGAAATGCATATCCTTAATTAAATTATACCATGCATTAAAGAAGAAATGACTATGGTATGATTAAAACATGCTTAAAATGTACTACTGAATTTTGAATGCTGTCTGTCATCTCCAAAGTATGACTAGGTTTCATAAATGACTAGAAAGTCAACTGAAAAATTGCCAAGTAAAACTGTTTGGCTCTTTAAAGAGCTGCGCATTAAAATTTTGGACAGTTTCTCTAATAAATCTAAATATACTTCTTAGTATATACAGTATTACATTTCTAAATTAATTGCCATACTCCCATTTGTTAAAGAATTTCACTCCATGTGAAAGGCAAAGTCTCACTAGATGTGAATTTTACACTGTGCTAGATCAATCCCAATACCAGTAAATGGTAAAGGATCACATAATTTCCAACTTTAGAGCAGAAGAATGTACATGAAATAATCTAGATATAAAAATGCAGTTTTAACAGATTTTTAAGTAGTGGGAATGGAGAATATGAATACAGCACAGTTATAAAGAACAGCATTTGTTTGTAAATCAATGACAAAAGCAGCATTTGAATTACAGGGAACATCTGAGATATCCTGACTAAAGCAAAGGTACTCTGAGTTAAGGCAAAAACTTTCATTTCCATGCTACCCAGTTTGTGGAATTCTGCAAACCAAATACTTAGAGGACTGAAAATACACATTCTAAAGACTTGTGTAGAGGTGGTAGCTCCTTTAATCCAACTGGAAGAACTGCACTGTACTGTATTGTATGTGAATTACGGGAATGAGAAGTAAAGTTTGAGTACAATCTTTCTGGAAAAGCGTAATTAGAAGACATTTTGTTTCAACCTTTTGTTAAGCTTTTTATTCGACATACACATTTGTCTATTTAGATTACTGTGATGCTATACCAAGAATCTCTGTGTGTGTGTGTGTGTGTGTGTGTTTAACTTGATACACCAGAGTACAGGTTGAGGCTCTATTCACCATTGTTCATTCCGGATAACTATAGTTTTGATATATTATAGTGTTCTGGCAGATATATTTCAATAGTAAATCCTTATACTAAAAAATATACTTGAGAAAATTATGTTCTATACACAAAGCCAACTTAAGTTTCAATCTCTGTTGTTTTAATTCTCTCTTTTTCAAAATATCAAAGTCTTTCAAATGGTAACATGGTTAAGTTCTTTGCCAAATTCCATGTGTTAAAATGAAGGTGTTTTTGAGTCATCAAAGCTTATAAAAAGACCTTTAACAAGTAAACAGCTTTCCTCTCTTTTAAAAAACTGGAAGATGTGGTATAAGAAAACACATTCATGGACACCATATGTGAACCAAGTTTCATCCCAAGATTTGAGATTTTTGAGAATTCCTAGAAAATGACAGATTTAAATTTATACTGAATTTTACTGAAGAGGCTCACTCATTAACACTATTTTCATACTCATCTACTTATATGTACATGTAAAACTCAATGTGTTATTCTTTGATTATTTTGTCTAAAAAAATCTTCAATAATCTTGTTTAGGAATAAAAAGGTCTTCAATAGTTCAGGAATGAGAAAACATTACTTCAGCATCTCTATTTTAGTATAAATATTAACTTCCCTTTCTTGTATTGTGGTTAAACTATCAACTTTTTGCTATGTAAAGTTCAAGAAAATGAAACTCTACTTAATTAAATATGATTTTGTGACATTTGGTGAGCAAAGCAGTGGATATTAATGGAAAGAACAAGTATTGTAGAAAACATAGACAAATATCTGTATTAGAAATACTTATTAGTTTGCCAGGTTAATTTGCTCCCGAGCACGGATCTTAAGATATTTCTTTTCTTTGTGGCATTGAAAGAAAAGGAAATTGAAGTGACAGATTAGAAAAGAAGGAGATGATGGAAGAAGGAAAGACTGAATTAACAAAAAATTCTGAGCAAAAACTATTTTGTAAGTCTCACAACTTATGTAGACATTTTTATATTTCCATAGTTCTGATAAGTTAACAATGGCTATTTGTAAACATGCTTTACTTTACTGAACATCCATATACCATATAAATCTGAGAGTTGGCAAGGATTTGAATACCCTTCAGTGGAAACACAATTTTTCTTATTAATACATGGTAATTTATCACCATTAAGTGTATGATTCCTCTGGAAAAAAAAATGGATGCACATTGCTCTCTAGACTGTAATTTTAATGTTCATGATATTAATCTTTAATTAAATTATAGTTACTTTAGAAATGCATATCCTTAATTAAATTATACCATGCATGTAAAGAAGAAATGACTATGGTATGATTAAAACATGCTTAAAATGTACTACTGAATTTTGAATGCTGTCTGTCATCTCCAAAGTATGACTAGGTTTCATAAATGACTAGAAAGTCAACTGAAAAATTGCCAAGTAAAACTGTTTGGCTCTTTAAAGAGCTGCGCATTAAAATTTTGGACAGTTTCTCTAATAAATCTAAATATACTTCTTAGTATATACAGTATTACATTTCTAAATTAATTGCCATACTCCCATTTGTTAAAGAATTTCACTCCATGTGAAAGGCAAAGTCTCACTAGATGTGAATTTTACACTGTGCTAGATCAATCCCAATACCAGTAAATGGATATTATTAAACAGCATGGGGTAGTGCAAACTGGGAAAGAAAACTTGTAGTGTGCTGCCTTTGAGCAGACCTGGCTTGCATGCTGTGACAGGGCAATTGTCGACATGCTTTTTCATGCCAATCTGCAGCTTTTTCAACTCTAGATGCTATGGCAACCAGGGTTTAACAGACTAAGCAGCTAACAAGCTTCCCTGATGGAATTGTCTGGTTGTGTGATTGCCTTGTCTTAGGGAAAATATAAAATAGAATGAAGACGCTTGTGGACATTTGTCAAACTGATTATAATTTGGACAGTTGAATCATAATTGTCTGTTGTGTTCCGTACAGTAGTGACATATGCTATTTTCCACGTTCCTCGCAGGGCGCACTATTGCATTCCCACATAGGCTGTTTCCCTTGGGAACAATGGGTCCTGGTTGCTGTGGGTTTGGTGCAACATGGCAGTCCAGATCTCGCACAAGATCATCTGGGCAAGGAGAGAACAGTGAACAGTTCTAATTTCCCCCTCTTTGAAAAGGCTTGCATTTGATTTGAATTATATTTGTATGAAATACAATGAACCTAAGGTGATATGAAAAGATACTTCTCTTTTATAAAATGTTCGTGTTCATAAGGAAAGTTGTAGATCAAAATATGCAGGTGAATTAATTTGTTATTTATGATTGGGCATAATTTTAGTTCTTTGGGAATATTGATTTTTTAAATTTGCAACCACTTAAACATGTATTTGTGTCACCAGTCATATGCATAATTTAAAACCCTGAGAAAATAATCAAGCTTCTCTGATGGGATGGTCTTGTTTTAATATTGTCTTGTCCTATTGAAAGTGAATAGAAGATACTCTCTTTACTGTTTTAAAAGATTAAAAGCATACTAATAAGATTTCTGTCTCTTCAGATAGTCAAAGATATCATATTTTCCAGATCATCTGATACCACATCTTTACTTCTTCTTGAAGGGGATACCTCTTTTTAAAAATTAAAATGGTTAGAATGAACATTTCAAATAAAATATAAATTATCATAAAATAAAATCTAGGATTCAATTTTATAGATAGATATCTTAAGTTAAATGAATTGTTTTTCTAGACAACCTCACTAATTGTTTTATAGATTAATGAAATAGATAACTTTATTGTGAAATAGGTTGTATTGTATTTTAAAAATATCAGCATTATGTCTTTAGGATAAACATTGGATGAAATTTTCAGTGGGCACTGAACTAGTTGAGGTTTTTAAAGTATAAGATGATAGTAAGATTTAGATGAGGTGCACCTTTATATAAAGATGCAAATGAGTATGATAACACACTCATTTTGACCGTATCTCATCAACCAAAGTTCTGCTGGTTTTTTTTTTTTATGTCTTTAGGATAAACATTGGATGAAATTTTCAGTGGGCACTGAACTAGTTGAGGTTTTTAAAGTATAAGATGATAGTAAGATTTAGATGAGGTGCACCTTTATATAAAGATGCAAATGAGTATGATAACACACTCATTTTGACCGTATCTCATCAACCAAAGTTCTGCTGGTTTTTTTTTGTGTTTTCTTTTTTGCTTTTTCTTAAATTTAGATCTTGAAATACTTCAAATTGATGCCATGGTTTCAGACACCAAGAACTTCAGAAAAAGTGTGGTTCCTCCCTCCACTTCATTTCAGTAGAATGGCCTGCAATCTGAGTCGCCTTTTTAAAAAAACTTCAGTCACGTAAAGTGACAGGTCTAGAGGGTGCAGTTCCTAGAACAGGTCCATTTCTAGTTTGCGACCCTGATTATTTTTCTCAAACAGAAAGATCTCAGAGTGAGAACACCTTCTTCTATGATGAGCTGTGCACACAAGAAGGGCAAGAAATGGAATCCGGAACATTTTGCTCTCTTCATAAAGAACCTACTCCAGACTAACAGGGAAAAAAATATTTTTTTGCAGAGTTATAGTGTACTAAAATTAATAAGCTAAGAATTACTTCCATAAAAGCTTTATTTTATACGAGCATTAATGATTTTTCACAAAATAGCTGATCTTCACTGGGCTACAAAATCTTCCCCTCTAATTCTTAGTTTTTAAATTGGCCTCCTTTATCAATCACCTCTGTGCCTGTCACTTTCCTGTTGTCAGCCCGTATTGCACTAGAGAGACTTCTGTTCCACTTATTTTCCTGAAGAATATAACTTCTTTCCTATCCAACAGGGAGCTTCCTTGAGTCACATGCTAAATAAATATCATTTGAATTAAGGAAAACCATACATTTTCAGTAAAATGAATGAGATTTTAACTCTATTTTTTGAATATCAAAGATTCAGAGTTGAGTTTACTTTTACATTAACTGAAACTTCTTTTTACTCAATCAATTCAAACTTAGAGTGTGATAGTACCTACTTTGAAGTTTAAAGAACTATGCCTGAAAGCAAATTAATTCTTTCCTTCACTACAGACCAGAGGTGAGAGTCAGCGTGCTTTATGTTAGTTCAGTGACAACTTTCCAGAGGATGAGGAAATTATTGTTTAAGGTATAAGCATTTTCCTTTCTATTTATGAAAGGAAAGCACATGAAGAAATGGTCTACAAATTTCAGCAAAGAGGTCAACCTCCTTTTGCAAAACATTTTGTATCTATAAAGTGTGCTTTACTCTGATTCCCTGGAGTTATTACCTATTATCTCAACTAGGGAAAGATTTATAAATCCATTTTTAAAGCTTAGAATGAAACAAAAACCTGGAGTTTCTCACTCAAGAGGCTGCCTGATTGTTAAAAGAAGCAAAGACGAATCTTCACCTCTCCATTTAAAAAATTTTCCTTTTTATCCCTTTTTCCTTTGCTAAGAATTATACTATTTCATTGATTCTGTAATATTGAGGTCAGTTCTCGATTTTGAAAGGTACCATAGGGATTCCCTGGTGGCTCAGTGTTAAAGTATCCTGCCTACAATGCAGGAGACTTGGTTTTATCCTTAGGTCAGGAAGATCCCATGGAGAAGGAAATGGCAACCCACTCTGGTACTCTTGCCTGGAAAATTCCATGGACAGAGGAGCCTAGCAGGCTCCATAGTGTTGCAAAGAGTCAGACACAACTTCACCACCACCACCACCATAAGGCTACATTATCCACACAAGCTCTTGTAGTAGCTTTTCAGTGAAGACTTTCTCTTCTGTTAAGAATCAGGGAATTCCTTGGTGGGTAAGTGGTTAGGACTCTGTGCTTCACTTCAGTGTGCATGAGCTTGATCCCTGGTGGGGGAATTAAGATCCCACATACCTTATTGTATGGCCAAAAAATAAAAATCATTTTTTCTATTAAACTTAGGCACTAAATTACATCATTTACAATGAAAATACTATACATAAGTCATTAACATTTTAGTATAAATTAATTCCAACCATATTATCTTGGTAATACCACTAAAATTCCACTTGGAGGCAGCCAGAGGGCTATCTCTGACTCCTCACTCCACTGCAGACTTCTGTGCAAAATCCCTGGTGGCTCAGATGGTAAAATGTCTGTCTACAATGTGAGAGACCCGGGTTAGATCCCTGGGTCAGGAAGATCCCCTGGAGAAGGAAATGGCAACCCACTCCAGTACTATTGCCTGGAAAATCCCATGGACAGAGGAGCTTGGTAGGCTACAGTCCATGGGGTTGCAAAGAGTCGGACACAACTGAGCGAATTCATTAAGGGACAGTCAGAGTGGGGATGGTGGAGAAAGGCAACAGGAATGGGGCGTGACTGCATCCTCAAGCTGTTCATGAGTACTGGATTTCTCTGCAGTGAGCAGAGATGAAAAACAGAAGTAAAACTTGTTCTGGAAATCATGAGAAGCTCCCCTTTGAGAATTTCAGAAGGGGAATTTTGAGGAAAAGATGAGATGTGCAATAAAATGTATATGCACTAAGACCTAGCAACAGTCTGACCATTTTTGTAAATGTGACCACTCTCATAATCACTGGCTGGTGATATTTGGATACTGGACAAGTTTTTCCCACAAGGCATAGTTGGGCCGGGGTGATATTCACTTAGACTACTAGACCTCTGTCAACCAGAAGAGGCTACCACTATACTGTGCAAAGTTGTGACTTTAAAAAATTTTCAGCTTAAATTATACATTTTTCCAGTAATAATCAGTGCATATTTTAAGCCAGTTTTTGTTTTTGTGTAAAATTCTCAGTTGAATCAAGCTTTCAAAATATATGGTATGGGGAAAAGCTAGTGTTATTTTCCTAGGTTTTGAAGCAAGCTTTCTTGGCCATTCTTAACCCTATGGCAATTTCTCTCAAATTCAGGAACTTTAACTCTTCCTGTTGAGGTGTTTAGTCTTATTGTTTAGTCTCTGAGTCACGTGTGACTCTTTGGCTACTTCATGGACTGCAGCCCACCAGGCTCCTCTGTCCATGGGACTTTTCCCAGGCAAGAATACTGGAAGGGGTCACCCTTTCCTTCTCCAGGGGATCTTCCCGAATCAGAGATAAAACCTGAGTCTCTTGCACTGCCAGGCGAATTCTTTATGACTGAGTCACCAGGGAAAGCCCTGTGAGGGGCTTAGTCTATCACTGGAAATAAGTAACTGGGTCAATAATGTGAGAATTCTCATCAGTGATTAGCACATGGAGGACGGAGGGCTGCAGAAGCAGGGAGAATCATGATCACTCTAGGATCACAAAAGTAGCTACAACTCTTCCTTTTTTTGGCTGCACCCTCAGCTTGTGGGATCTCAGTTCCCTGAGCAGGAACTGATCCTAAGCCCTTAGCAGTGAGAGTGTGGAGTCCTAACCACCAGGGAATTCCTTACAAGGCTCTCTACCTTTGAGGCCCTCTGTTAAGCTCGGCCTCAAAATGACTAACAGATCTACATCTTAATCCAAATTCAGAAATGCTGAAAAAGGACCTTTTCAGCTCCAAAATTTACCTACATACAACATTTGGGTTTTCTGAGATTCTTCTGTCAAGTGATAAAGGGTTAAAAATAAAATCTTTCCTTACTATTCTTAAAATAGCTCACAAAATCCAAATAGGAAATTATTTTAAAACATCACCTGGAATTACTAACAGCATTTTCTTGTTTTTAACTTTAAAAGTCTTCTTTTTTTCAAAGAAAAAAAAGCAAATGAATGTAATAATTGTAATAGTAATAATCATGTCAATTGAAAACAGCTAACATTTATTTAGTATTCCAGGTTTTCATTTAATTACCTGATGTATTAACTAATCTTCCCAAAACCCTATGAGAAAGAAACTATTATTTCTGTTATATAGATAATGAATCAGGCACAGAGAAGTTACTGATTTGCCCGAAGTCATACACTTTATAAGTATGGAACTGGTTATTTTAATGCAGGCTATCTGACTCCAGTATCAGAGTCCTTAACTCTTGGAAATCTTCCTTTGGTCACTGAAAAGTTGTGTTCTAATCCTAGGTATTTAGAATATATTTTATTAGTTTATTATGAATATTATACTTGATGGGCTTTCTAGGTGACTCAGTGATAAAGAATCCGCCTGCTAATACAGAAGACTCAGGTTCACTGGAGGAAGGCACAGCAGCTCACTTCAGTATCTTGCCTGAAGAATCCCATGGACAGAGGAGTCTAGCAGGCTATAGTCCATAGGGTCACAGAGAGTTGGACATGACTGAAGGGATTTACCACACATGCACACTTGATGTGGAGAAGGCAATGGCAACCCACTCCAGTACTCTTGCCTGGAAAATCCCATGGGTAGCGGAGCCTGGTAGGCTGCAGTCCATGGGGTTGCTAAGAATTGGACATGACTGAGCGACTTCACTTTCACTTTTCACTTTCATGCATTGGAGAAGGAAATGGCAACCTACTCCAGTGTTCTTGCCTGGAGAATCCCAGGGACGGCGGAGCCTGGTGGGCTGCCGTCTATGGGGTCTCACAGAGTCGAACATGACTGAAAAGACTTAGCTTAGCACACTTGACGAAGATGATAAAGTTTATCTCCCAATGCCATCTGATTGTATGTCCTTGATACTTAGGTATAGCACTTTGCAGAATTCTAAACAGAATGAGGGTTAGGAAATTCAATCCTAAAACCATACCAATATAATTATATTTGCATGGCATGGAGTGATAATATCATTCTTTGAGTATCCGCCATGTTCTTGGTACTATGCTAGGTGCTTTAGTGATATATCAATACTATGAAGAAGGTGTTGAATACGGAAGCACAAAGAAACTTTCACACAAAACCAGTAACTAGAAATGAGTTTATAACCAATGTATATCTGAATATACATCTTTCTATCAAGGTTTATTATTATAAAACCTAAGTTATTTTACACTGTAGAATTCAAGAGTCATGGAAATGAGAATTTAAACTCTTCTCCAGTCTTACTGATGATACAGATGCAGGATGAGGTTATGTCATCAGTGACTTCATAGAGGTAGTATAGATTCAGTTTTTAAAAATTTATTTGAGAGGACTTCCCTGGTGGTCCAGTGGTTACGACTCTGATCTCCTAGTGCTGGGGGCCTGGGTTCGATCCCTGGGCTAGGAATAGATCCCATATGCCGCAACTAAGAGTTCATGTGCCAAAATGAGGATCAAAGATCCTCCGTGCAGTGACTAGGACCCAGTGTGATCAAATAAAGAAAAATAAATATTAAAAGAAAGTGTTAACCTGAAACTCTCACAATATTGTTTGCTAATCAGCTATGTGTTTGTATGTTAGTCTCTCAGTTGTGTCTGACTCTTGGCAACCACATGGACTGTAGCCCTCCAGGCTCTTCTGTCCATGGGGTTCTCCAGGCAAGAATACTGGAGTGGGTTGCCATTCCCTTCTCCAGGGGATCTTCCTGACCCAGGGATTGAACCCAGATCTCCTGCATTGCAGGCAGATTCTTTACTGTCTGAGCCACCAGGGAAGCCCTAATTGGCTATATTCCAATACAAGATAAAAAGTTTTTAAAAAGTTATTTGAGAATGTATATGGTTTTTTTCAGTACTTCAAATCATAGGACAACTTACATATAACAAATTTAAAAAAAGGAGTTTATTTTGTGCTGATCTTGTTTTGGAGCCTAAGCCCTGCTGATGAAAGAAACAAATTTTAGTTTGTTAATTATAAGTAGCTCATCTCTTCAAGATTAAAACAGTTATTACAGTTGTAACATATGTCCACATATTCTTTGATACTTTCCCATTCGAAAGGTGGAGTCTGATTCCCCTCCCCAGAATGTGGGCTAACCTAGTGACTTCATGTAAAAATATAAATAAATACAAAAAAATAAAAAGAAAAATAAATAAATAAAACTTGAACCCAGATCTCCTGCATTGCAGGCAGATTCTTTACTGTCTGAGCCACCAGGGAAGCCCTAATTGGCTATATTCCAATACAAGATAAAAAGTTTTTAAAAAGTTATTTGAGAATGTATATGGTTTTTTTCAGTACTTCAAATCATAGGACAACTTACATATAACAAATTTTTAAAAAGGAGTTTATTTTGTGCTGATCTTGTTTTGGAGCCTAAGCCCTGCTGATGAAAGAAACAAATTTTAGTTTGTTAATTATAAGTAGCTCATCTCTTCAAGATTAAAACAGTTATTACAGTTGTAACATATGTCCACATATTCTTTGATACTTTTCCATTCGAAAGGTGGAGTCTGATTCCCCTCCCCAGAATGTGGGCTAACCTAGTGACTTCATGTGAAAATATAAATAAATACAAAAAATAAAAAGAAAAATAAATAAATAAAACAAAAAAAATAAAATAAATAAAAAAATAAAGAAAAGAATATGGTGGATCTTGCCTTTCTTTTCATAAGGTNCCATTCGAAAGGTGGAGTCTGATTCCCCTCCCCAGAATGTGGGCTAACCTAGTGACTTCATGTAAAAATATAAATAAATACAAAAAAATAAAAAGAAAAATAAATAAATAAAACCAAAAAAAATAAAATAAATTAAAAAAAATAAAGAAAAGAATATGGTGGAATTGATAACGTGTCACGTCTGAGATCAGAACATGAAGGTACTGTGGTTTCCTCTTTGCTCCTTCGCTGGGGCCACTGAGTCTACAGGAAGCCAAGTGCCATGTCGTAAGGACACTAAAAAAGACCACAGAGAGACCCATGTGGCGAGGAACTGAGGCCTCTAGCCAACAGCTAGTGAGGAAGTGAGGTTTCCTGCCAACAGCCATGTGAATGAGCTTGGAAGCAGACTCTGAAGCCCCAGTCAAGACTTCAGATGACAGAAGCTCTGGCTGACATTTTGTTTGCAATCTCATGTGAGACCCAGAGCCAGAACCACCCAGCTAAGCAGTTCCTGAATTAATGAGCCATAGACATTTTGAGATAATGTTTGTTGTTTTAAGCCACCAAGTTTTGCGATAATTTACTACACAGCAATACATAATTAATATAATAGTCTCTGTGAGGTAATATTCAGTGATTTGAAATTCAGTCTCCCTGATAAGATGAGCTTCTACCCGAATTCCAACTTCCTCCGAGTCTCTCCTGCCTCATCCAAGATGGAAGTTCTCCAGAGGAAATTCATAGTGAATATATTTTATACCATTCTCTATACCCTGCTCCCTCTGCTGAAGGGACCCTCATTTCACCTTGACACTTTTTTTCAATGGAGTCCACTGAGACCTTGTCTCATGGGGACATTATTCTGTAATCTACTCCTTCTGACTGTGAACTTGGTCGTGCCTTTTGGTCATGAAATAACTTTCATCCTTAAGTCTTTGCAGTGGACCCTGGCCTACTGTGATCTACTTGGAGTCTCAGCAGCTGATTCTGTGGATGCCCCACACACATGTATGGGCCATGAGGAGTCTGAAGCTCTATTTCCATAGATTCTTCTTATCCTCTTAACTTCTTCTTCTTCTTTTAAAAAGCATTTTATTTTATTTATTTGGCTATGTCAGGTCTTAGTTGTGACATGCTAAATCTTAGCTGTGGCATGCAGGATCCTGATTCCCCAAACAGGGATCAAACCCAAGCCCCTTTTGCTAAGAGAGTGGAGTCTTAGCCACTGAACCACCAGAGAAGCTTCTATCCTCTTAGCTCACGAGGTACCATACTCCCAGTGCTCTGTGTGATGTGGAGCTTGTCTAAGATGATTGAAGTTTTCCTAGTCAATATCCTGAGGATATAGAAACAAATTCTCTCACTGGAAATCTCTTAAAATTTTCTTTATTATACTTGTGAAATATTTTAAACAGCCTAAATGCTCACACATAAGAAAAACAGTTGAGTAAACTATTACATTTACA
>SJYX01017258.1:18854-50599 GCA_006410675.1 Oreotragus oreotragus
TGAAGTCCAAGGGACTCTCAAGAGTCTTCTCCAATACCACAGTTCAAAAGCATCAGTTCTTAGTATGAAATTATACAATAAATAGCCCTTAAACATCATATTTTCAATAAAAGATGAAGCATTTAAAAAGTAAAGCATAGAACATGGTACCAAGAAAACACACAAACCCAATATATTTTACAGGATGTTATGACTACAGGAGATCTTTTTTCATTATAGTCTACTTTTTCCAAAATACATATATGTTAATTTTGTGATCAGAATCCAAAAGCACTTAATAAAAAGAAAAGAAACAAGTTTTGGGATGAGCTATCTACCACTTACAAAAGAGTTAACTAAAGCATAAATATGTTCACAGATTTACAATGAAATATATATACACAAAAGATGTCATACATCTAGAATAAACCATTTACTTTCCCTAAAATGTTAGCAAAACACTTAATTAAGGAGACCCCAAGTAGCATCTGAATTTGAATATTTCCCCAAGTCCTATGGTATATCCTTTCTCTTTCTGATTGTGATCCACCCTGGTGCATGAGGAATCATAAAAATTCTGGTCACTTCTTTGAATCAGAGCTGTAGAACCAATTAAGAAAACTTCAGATTGCCATTGTGCAAACCTACAATTTTCAAAATAAATACATTCCTCAACCACAAATATACATGGGAAGAAAAGTATCTGTTAACAGACAAAAGAGGAATTTTCCCAGGGACAGAAGTGTGTTACTTATGAATACACTTTGGTGGATGTATTTGATTATGAAAATGAGTCACTGGTCATTTATTCACTCATTTTCTGTGCTGGAGATTGAGCAAGTTCCTGGTTATAAAGTGGCAAACAAAAATGATGCAAGCCCTGTTTTAATGAAGAGTCTGCTTTGAGAGATAAACATGCAGAAAGAGACTGTAATTGCCTACTGTGGGGAATTGCCTGAACCCCTTGATGACTTCATTTGAATATGGTTCCAGGCAGAGAGATTAGACTGATTCTCCTTCTCAGTAATGAACGTAACTCTCTGGAGCCAAAGACAGCCAGACTACGGACACAGAGACGGAGGTTTGAGGAGGTAACACGTGGCGCTCAAGTTCACCCGCGTGCTGGGAGGCAGGGCCCGGGGGAAAGCCCGCCACTGAAGGTTTCTCAGGGATGGAAGTGTCTGTAGGACGTTTAAGAGTAGGGAAGTCTACCTTCAGGTCTGAGCTGTTCAGTGTACTTCTCTCAGACACAATCCTCTACACATAGCCTTCAGGTGGCACCACCTTGGAGAACAAAGGGATCGTAGTAACATCCAAAGAAGCATCATCACGCGAAAGGAGAACAGACGCTGGCAATCAGGGCCACCGGTGAGGCAGAAAGCCCGGCAGCCCCAGACGCTCAGCCTAGAGAACTGGGAGACACATACGCCACTGAGTGTGGCCAGGGTGGGGGCTGGCTGTGCTTAGAGTCAGGAGGAGCCACAGATAGACTGAGGCGCCCATGAAGTCCCCAGACACGCTTAAACAAAACGAGAGACCCGCCCGCTTTACTTTCAGCCGGGGTCCCCCTCCGTGCCTCCCTCGGCATGGCCTTAGACTGCTCCCCACTCGATATCGGTAAAGCTGCACGTCAGGCCTTTCCATCCCGTCATGGCACCAAGTGGGCTTCTGTGCTCACTTTCCAGACCGTGTCGTGGCAGCAGTTGGAGCTGCTTCTCGGTTTCACTTGCTTTGCTTCTTAGAAGAGGTTTCTTGATTCATTCTCTTTTTTACGTGTCTACTTGTTCCTAAAATACTGTGAGATGTACCAGAATCTGCATCTTTGTATTATTTTTTCCCTTTATGCATCCTTTATTAACTCAATATAACATTTCCATGCTTTTGGTTTCTGCTTGAATCTGAATTCCCTGAATGCATTTTGGATCTTCATGCTTCCCTCCACGTTTCCCTCCACGTTTCCCCCCACGTTTTCCTCCACGCTTCCCTCCACGTTTCCCTCCACGTTTCCTCCACGCTTCCCTCCACGTTTCCTTCCACGTTTCCCCCCACGTTTTCCTCCACGTTTCCTTCCACGTTTCCCTCCATGTTTTCCTCCTGACACAACCCAGTGCTTCCCACTGACTCTGAATTCCTTCCCTCCTTGTCCCTTTGACTCTCTTCTATCCATGTGTGTCCAACATGAGATGGAGAAGAAGGGGGCTCTTAGACCACTTTCCAAATTTCCAAATATCTTACAGATTGCTCTTCCAGTTTGGTCTGGTATTCCATATGTGCACTATTTTAGTTCACTGACTTTCAACTTCCTTATCTTACCAACCAACCTAAAGTCTACCCTCTTTCAAGACAACTGGTTCCCCTGTTACATAACACTCTCTGAATGTTCTCAATTCCTCTCAACATTGTCTATTTAACATTCTTCCCCAGTCACCTGCTATGATTTCTCAACTTTTACTATATTTTATTAACTTTTTCATAGACTTTTCTGATTTAAAATTTTTATTAAAAATATCTTTGGGTCCATACCCATTTTCCAAACAAGATGGAGTAAGAGGAGCTAGATTTAGCCTTCAAATTATAACAAAATTTTTGAAAAAAAGACAAATTATAGGAACTAACAATGTTTAGACTGTGGGCAGGGGGCATCCTAGGGCAAAAGCTCTAAGTCTCTAATTGCTCCAGGTTGCCAAATGTCGTAAAGGTGCTAGATGTTTTGAGCTACAGTAGAGGAAGGAAAAAACCAGGAAGAGCATGGCAGTCTCCATGAGCTTAGGAGACAGAGCTGGGAGCTCCAGCTGACCAACACAGCTAGAGTTTTCTGGGAAGAGTGCTTTACAGAGAGGGCCCCAGAGATCACCAGATAGACACTTAAGTCTTTAGCTGAGACTGATCAGCGCACCTGCGCTAAAATGATCAGAGACCAGGATTGAAACCAGGTTTCCCCTGGCGAAAGTAAGAAACTCACGTAATACACGGGGGATTGAGTAGAATATTCAGCAGGAAAGGGACAAAACTAGCTCCAGAGACCAACCTAACAAAATTTAAGCAAATTCTAAAAAGTCAAATGGCTCAGTGATAAAGAATCTGCCTGCCAATGCAGGAGACAGGAGACACAGGTTCGATCCCTGGGTTGGAAAGATCCCCTGGAGAAGGAAATAGCAACCCACTTCAGCACTCCTGCCTGGGAAATCCCATGGATAGAGAACCCTGGCGGACTACAGTCCATGGGGTTTCAGAAAAGTCAGACATGTTCAGTTCAGTTCAGTTGCTCAGTCTTGTCAGACTCTTTGCGACCCCGTGAACCGCGGCACGCCAGGCCTCCCTGTCCATCACCAACTCCCAGAGTTTACTCAAACTCATCTCCATTGAGTCGGTGGTGTGTCTAACCATCTCTCATCCTCTGTTGTCCCCTTCTCCTTCTGCCTTCAATCTTTCCCAACATCAAAGTCTTCCAATGAATCAGCTCTTCACATCAGGTGGCCAAAATATTGGAGTTTCAGCTTCAACATCAATCCTTTCAATGAACACCCAGGACTGATTTCCTTTAGGATGGACTGGTTAGATCTCCTTACAATCCAAGGGACTCTTAAGAGTCTTCTCCAACACCACAGTTCAAAAACATCAATTCTTCAGCACTCAGCCTTCTTTACAGTCCAGCTCTCACATCCTTACATGACCACTGGAAAAATCATAGCCTTGACTAGACGGATCTTTGTAGGCAAAGTAATGTCTCTGCTTTTGAATATGCTATCTAGGTTGGTCATAATTTTCCTTCCAAAGAGTAAATGTCTTTTAGTTTCATGGCTGCAGTCACCATCTGCAGTGATTTTGGAGCCCCCCCCCCAAAAAATAAAGTCAGCCACTGTTTCCACTGTTTCCCCATCTATTTGCCATGAAGTGATGGGACCAGATGCTATGACGTGAGTGAATAACTAAACAAAACCATTTCCACGCAACTGAACTGCGTTTCAGACCAAAGCTCAAGAATAATTTTAATGTACTTATTTTTAAAGAATTATAGATTCACATGCAGTTGTAGAAAATAAGACAGAGCCTGTGTACCCTTTATGCAGTTTCTCCTGATGGTGACATGAGGCAAAACTATAGCACAAAATGACAACCAGAATATTGACCTTGATAAAATCTACTAATCTTATTCAGAATTCCCCAGTTTTACTGTACTCATTTCTCTGTTTGTGTGTGCATGAGTTGAGTTCTGTGCAATTTTATCATAAGGGTAGGTTTGTGTACCCACAACAGCTTGCATATAAAATAATTGCTTCTCCACCAGGACCTGCCTCGTGTCTTTTTTGTAAGCCTGTCGGTCTCCCTTCTGCACTCCTCCTTCCTGCCCCTAACTTCTGACAACCATCAACTGGTTCTCCATTTCTATAATTTTGCCATTTCAAAATGTTATAGAAATAGAATCGTGTGGTATGTAACCATCAGAATTGGTTTTTGTATTCAGCATGATTTTCTGGAGATTCAGCCAAGTTGTAACAGATATCCACAGCTTGTGTACATGCATGTGTGTGTGTGTGTGTTTGTGCGCATGCGTGCATGTTTGGGTTTTTCTTTCGCTAACAAGCCTGCTGAGTGGTGTCAGATCACTGCGCTGCTGCTCTGTGTGTGTATTTGCTCATTTTTATTAATTCAAGTTTTTCTTTAGATAAATTTGACTTTCTTTTCTGAAATTCAAGTTTGTCCCTTACTTTGTGGAGTAACTTTTTTAATGTTAGTCAACTACGACTCAGCCACAAAAAGAAACAAAATCATGTAATTTGCATGGATGTGGATAGACCTACAGACTGTCAGAGAGAGTGAGGTAAAGCAGGAAAAGAAAAAAAAATCATATAATATCACTTAGATGTGAAATCTAGAAGTATGCTGCTGCTGCTGCTGGGAAGTCACTTCAGTCGTGTCTGACTCTGTGTGACCCCATAGACGGCAGCCTACCAGGCTCCCCCATCCCTGGGATTCTCCCGGCAAGAACACTGGAGTGGGTTGCCATTTCCTTCTCCAAGGCATGAAAGTGAAAGTGAACGTGAAGTCGCTCAGTTGTATCTGACTCTTAGTGACCCCATGGACTGCAGCCCACCAGGCTCCTCTGCCCATGGGATTTTCCAGACAAGAGTACTGGAGTGGGGTGCCATCGCCATCTCCTACCACACACTGCCCTGTATAAATAGATGCTGATAAGAACCTGCCGTGCAGCCCAGGGAACTCTACTCGGTGCCCCAATGGGAAGAAAAGCAAAAAGAGAGGGCCATAGTGACATGTGTAAGGACAGCTGCTTCACTTTGCTGCACAACAGAGACCAGCGCAACACTGTAAAGCAACTATACTTCAAACAAGTCACTAAAGACACACACATACGTCAAGCTATAAAAAATGGTGCCATTTGATAGACATGATTGTTTATGGTAAAGTTGACATACATGTATTCAATACATATTTCTTTTCTCCTGTTAAACAGTTCATTATAATTTTTTTAAAGTAGTTATTTTGTGAAGATGTGTGATCCAGAAAGGAAAGGTATCATGGAAAGGCTTATTTGAAGCTATTTAGAGCAGATATAGATGATCTCACTCTCTTTTTCTCCAATTGAGTCATACGTTCAAACTTCTTCTTTGAAATGTTAGGGAATACTGATTTTTTTAAATACTAAATGAAGAATCAGCTTCTTATTTTTTCAAATATCTCGGACAAATCACATATGTTTAAAATGTGTTCTTGTGTTTATCGGTTTTGCAAGAGAAGGCATCATCTTACACAGTGTTTATAATCAAAAGCAAATCATTTGTAATCTGAAACAAATCATTTGTTGTTTTTTTTTTAAAGAAGTTTACAAAAGCAATGCTTTTGGTCTTTTGCAATTCTCATTGTACTTTCTCATTATTGAGCAGTAGTCTGTGGCATGGCTGTACCAATGTTTTTCAGCACTCGCCCACAGAAAGGCATCTGGGTTGTTTCCAGTTTTGAGCTACTGTGAATGAAGCTGCTATGAACCTTCTTATAGACTATTTTCATGAGAATGTAAATTTTTATTTCCCCGGGAGAAAATCCCAAGAGACAATTGCTGTTGAGTCATATGGTGATTGCATTTAATTTTCTCAGAAACTGTTTTCCAAAACCATTTCACACCCCTACCAGCAATGTTAGAGTAATGCAGATTGCCAGCTGTGGGGGCGGTTATCACTTTTATTTCAGCCATTCTATAGGTGATATCTCACTGGGGTTTCAATTGGCATTTCCCTTATCTGAACCTCTTTTCATGTGCCTGTTTTCTGTATATAAAAGATTACTCAGCGAAATCCATTTTTCTGATTGGATTCATTGATTTTTTTAACTGTTTAATCTGAAAGTTCCTTACATATTCTAGATAATAATATTCCATTAAATATGTAGTTAGCAAGGATTTTCTCCCATTTTACAGCTTGCCTTTTCATCTTAATATGGCAGAAGTGTTTAATTTTGATAAGGTCCTATTTACAATTTTTTCTTTCATGGATTGTGCCTCTGATGTCAAGTCTAGTAACTCCCCACCCCAAATCCCAAAGATTTTGTCATCTATTTAACTCATGATTTCGTAGTTTTGTGTTTAACATTTAAGTGTATGATCTGTTCTAAGCTAATTTTTGTAAAAAATGTGAGGTTTAGGTCAGTGTTCAGTTGCTTCAGCACCCTTTATTGAAAAAGTTATGCTCCTGAAATGAATTCATTTTTAATCTTTATAAAAATCCATTGGGCATATTTATGTGGGACTTTGTCCAGTTGTCTATATTTTGTTCTGTTGATTTATTTCTCTGCCAGTGTCACTGTCCTGATTACTGGAGCTACCAGGAAGCCTGAGTATCAGGTTGGCTAATTTCTCCACTTTCTTATTCTTTAAAAAGTGTTTTAGCCACCCACACCTTTGCCTTACCACATAAATATTAGAACTAATTTATCAATGTCTACAAAATAGCTTGCTGTATTTTGATTGGGGTTGTGTTGAATCTGGACCTTGGCTCAGACGGTAAAGAATCCACCTGCAATGCGGGAGACCTGGGTTTGATCCCCGGGTTGGGAAGATCCCCTGGGGAAGGGCATGGCATCCCACTCCAGTATTCTTGCCTGGAGAATCCCCATGGACAGAGGAGCCTGGCGGGCTACAGTCCATGGGGTCACAGAGAGTCAGATATGACCGATCAACTAAGCACAGCAGTGTTGAATCTCAACCTGTAAATCAATATGGGAAGGAATGACTCATTAACAGCACTGAATTTTTCAGTCCATGAACGTGGAAGAGCTTTCCATTTCTTTGGATCTTTTTTAAACTTTCTTTTAGTGTTCTGTATGCATATAGATCCTGTTCAAATTTTTTTTAGATTTATACCTCAGCGCTACATTTTTTGTGCTAATGTATTGATTTTTAAAAATTTTAAATTCCTATTGTTTGTTGTTAGCAAAATGCTTTCATCAGTAATGAATGTGGGATTTTGTTAAAAGACATATTTTTTGCCAAAAGTTCTACTTTAAATACTGTAAATATTATAAACACGTTTTATATAACAGAGGTAAGATGCAACCTGGCCCCTTTGCATGTTTGAAGCTGAAATAAATGTTTTCTACTAATCAGTCCTAGTCATGCTGACTCTGTGCTCGATGCTCTCTACACAGTTCAGATCCATGGAAAGTCTAATTGTGCTGAATGTGGATACATCTCATCCACAGAGGATGGATTTAGAAATCTGTCAAACATGTATAGAGCCATTGCTCAGATAATCTAAAAAAACGCCATGTAAACTTCTGGTAATTTACAATCTATAAATGATAGATCATTTTACTGTAGGAGTCACAGGAGAAAGGGGGCATTTTGCAGTCCTCAAAATCATCATGGGACAGGTCCTGTGGAATTTAATCCCATCTCCAACGTACAATTTAAAGAGTTAGCAGACATTTGGTGCTGACAAATATGTCCATAAGACATTTGGTCAAATTTCAAGAACCTTTTGGCATAGACAAATGTCTTCAAGGACATTTGGACAGGACCAAACGGTCTTGTAAATATCAAGAACTCTTTGGCATGAACTGAATGTCTTGTGAACATTTGGACGGGACCAAATGGTCCTGTAAATACCAAGAAGGCTATGGTGTGAACCAAACGTCTTACAGGCATTTTGGATGGGACAAAATGATCTTGCAAATATCAGGGAACTTTGGGCATGGACCAAATGTCTTATGGACATTTTGGACAAAACCAAATGTCCTGCAAGGAATTTGAGGATGAGATGTCCTGTGCCTCTGTGTACATACATATGGAAGGGGTGTTCATGAGGAGAGAAGAAAGGTTTATTTCATCACTTTATGACACTATCTAAGTCACTTTAATAAAATCTATCTTCATGTTTCAGAGCCATGGAGAAAAGACCCATTGTCTTTGTCAATGTGTTTCCCAGGGACTATAGGCACTTCATCTATAAGAGCAGGGTATGCTTTTAATGGGTTGGTAGAAAACAGCACTCATATCCAAACACAGGGTCAAAGGTATATTTATCATGCAACTTGGCCTTGCAGTTGGAGTTGAAAGCTGCTGCTGTCAAAGGAAGTGTTTAGATGACTCATCCAAGAAGGTGGTTTATTAGTTTTGGCAGCAGACAACAGGTGAATATTTCTTGGAGGAGAGAGGTTTTATACAATCTGAGAGAGATTGTTTATACAATCTGCCCAGCCAGGGCCATGGTTATTTAGATTGATGAATTGGACAATATTTCATTTCTCATGAGCCTGATAACCTCTGCTGATGGGTTGATGTTGCCTCTATTTGTTTAACACGATTGGACTAAAGTTCTCACTTCACCAATATACCCTCCAGTCTCCCTGAGGAGCAACATATAGGGTCTGGGGCATCTGTACATTCTGTGCCAATTTGGCAGGAGCCCGCAGAAAATCCCTGCTGCACCTTTTTAATGAGCTGGGAAGTCTAAATAGCTGCAGCTACTCAGCTAGAAAGTGTGTTTTAGCACAAGAGCTTGCTGTTGTGTGGCAGTATATCACAGCATGGTAAACATCAAGTCCCCAGGGACACTGGGCATACTCTGTATGCACCATAAGGAAGCCTTATCCACTCTGAGATGACCCCAGTTTGATTCCTGGGCCGGGAAGATCCCCTGGAGAAGAAATAGGCTACCCACTCCAGTGTTCTTGGGCTTGCCCGGTGGCTCAGCTGGTAAAGAATCCGCCTGCAGTGTGGGAGACCTGGGTTTAATCCCTGGGTTGGGAAGATCCCCTGGAGAAGCAAACAGCTACTTGCTCTAGTGTTCTGGCCTGGAGAATTCCATGGACTGCAAAGAGTCAGACCTGACTGAGCGATTTTCACTCTCACTTTCGTCCTGATGGGAGAGACAGGTGGATCTGTGTGACAAGTTTACTAGTAGGCAAAACACACTCACACAGACAAATACTAAAACAAACCAACAGGTCTATCTGAGAAGCCATGCAGTACATTTAAAAGGCATTTCCATTTAACATGGACCATCTGGATTCTGCTGTCAACATTTACTAGCATTGTGACTTTTGAAAGTCTCCTGTTGTTAGGGAAACTTGTTTTCAGCATTTGAAGAGTTGGCCTCTAAGCTA
This sequence comes from Oreotragus oreotragus, assembly GCA_006410675.1. NCBI lineage: Eukaryota > Metazoa > Chordata > Mammalia > Artiodactyla > Bovidae > Oreotragus > Oreotragus oreotragus. The sequence goes on from SJYX01017258.1 coordinate 28,452, forward strand.
TAATTGAGGCCTGATAACTAAGATAACTTTTTAAAATTCGAAGCAAACTTCTTTCATCGTAGAAAAACATAAAGTCATCACAAGAAAAAGAAGTTTTCAGGGGAGAAGTAGTCAGTAAGAGAAGATAAGAGGTCTTAGAGACCTTCGTGTGTTGCAGAATGAAAATAAGGCTGAGGAGCGGCTTCCCCCTTCTTCACTGAACCTAAGCCCTGGGCACTTCACTGAAACTACTTAAGTTCAGTGTCTGCATCAGGGAAACGAGCCACACACCTGCCTCACTGTGACACGAGGGACTAATGAAGCTCATGAGTGAAGATGCGCTACGATAAAGAGAAAATATCGAACAGGTATTCTTCGTAGCATCAAAAGAGAGTTTGTCCAGTTCAGCCATAGAGACTCCGCATCCCAGTTTCCATCTTTACTGGGACCATCGTGTATAAAAATAGTCATGCTAATGCTAGGAATAGTAATTCTAACAGCTCCGTTTATTGTCTGCCAGATACTAAAGCGAAAGTGAAAGTCGCTCAGTCATGCTCGACAGGTTGCGACCCCGTGGACTGCAGCCCACCAGGCTCCTCTGTCCATGGGCTTCTCCAGGCAAGAACACTGGAGTGGGTTGCCATTCCCTTCTCCAGGGGACCTTCCTGACCCAAGGATCAAAGCCATGTCGTGCGCCTCCTGCATTACAGGCGGATTCTTCACCTTCTACGCCACTGGGGAAGTCCACCAGGTACCAAGCCCGGTGCCAAATGTTTCAATGCTTTGTCTCATTTAATTCTCCCAACTCGGCAAGGACTGTGTCATCAACCACACTTTACATATGAGGTACTTAAGGTTTAAGGCAGTGAAATACATGTGTAAGGTCCCACAGCTGACTAGGGTGAAAGCCTTAACTCCAGCACAGCTCGTCACAAAGAAACAAGGCTGACCATAATCTCTGAACTGAGAAACATTACCCAAGATTAAGAAAAGTTTACAAACTCTTGAACTCAACTTTTGGATATCTTTTAATATTTTGTAGCACATCCCATAACGCACGCAACCCCTCTCCCAGATGCATGCCTCTAGGCAATGACTACCTGAGGAGGGATGTGGACAGCTGGTGCAAGGCAGGATAGCCTTGACCTACCTACTCTCTCATTTTTCCTCCACAACGATCTATGATATTAAAAGGGCACAATTTCTAATCCTAGCTTTAGAGATGGAAAAACTCAGGCTTAGAAAGTTTCCGTTTGATATCTCGTCTCTCCCTTCCTAAAGAGTCTTCCTGCTGCCAGTTTCTGTTCTATGTGAAATATTTTTATTCTGAGGGTTTGGAATAAGACTTAAGTTATCTGACGAACCCCTGCTGATTCTTCCACTGCACTGACTTCATTGTTATCATTTTCAGTGACCCTTTCAAGGGAGAAAGTACATCTTTTTAAAGTGAACCAGATTTAGTCATTTCCAGTATTCGTTTTCAGATTAGCTTCCCCATTTCTGTTATTCATTTTCCACCCTTCAGCTGTATGGGCTTTCCGGGGGCACTAGTGGTAAAGAATCGCCTGCCAATGCGGGAGACTCAAGAGACATGGGTTCGGTCCCTGGGCGGGGAAGGTCTCCTGGAGTAGGAAACGGCAACCCACTCCAGTGTTCTTGGACACTGATCAGTCCCAGTCACTCTCCCCACCTATGAGGGTCTCCTGGCCTTGTTCCTGCTGAGTGGCTCCTTCTAGATATGAATGCCTCCCTGCCAAGCAGTCTGCACAGTGAATGATACCACTCGCTGCGTTTTATACATGACCTTACTATGTGCTATACGTGCGTGCACATGTAAGACTGCTTTACCAACAAATGAGCAGTATTTTCAGCCCTAACAATGTTTCACGTACACGTGTATTGACATATACATGTACTCATGTATTGTATCATGACCATGGCAATCTTGCATGAATCCACGTAGGTCACGCTCACAGGCAAGGCTTGAAACACTGATCCAGGTCTTGGCTGAATGCCTGTGATGGTTCTAGAATGCAAGAGCATGGGGAGCCATCTTGCTCTCTCCTCCCTCACTCCCTGCCTCCCTGACTAAGCTGTCATGAGATTTTCTCATCTCCTCCCAAGTTCTGATGAAGTAGGAAGGCTTCAGGCTCCCCCCGCAGGACACAGCAGCAGAATAAAAAGCCCCTGGGCTAGAGCCGGCTCCTCAGCAAAGGCAGTCCTATCACGCAAGTTGCAGGGATCTCTCCACTCCCGTCTGGGTGTCACCCTGGAAAGGCGCCTCGGGGAGCTGGCACCTTGGGCTCTCCTCCCTCCTGACGTTAGTGTGGGCAGTCAGCTGTCTTTATCTGACAACGACTGTGTCCCTTTACCAGTGGAATGTATCAGACCTTAACCTTCGCCTTTTGCTTGACAATGTGTGTGTTGTGTGTGCATGGATGTGAGTGCACGTGTGTGTGTTTTAAATTTAAAAGAGACGCCATCACACCTCATCCTTCTCTATGCCCAGTCCTTGTTCCTTAAGCTATTCCTTTCACCTTTTCTGGCTTTAGTTTATCTCTTCATATATTTAAAAACATGAAAATATTTCCATCCCTTCTCTTGCAGAGCTGGGCTAGTGTTCGCAAAGGATGTGATGACACAGCTTTCTTCATACACCCCTTCCACTTTCGCTCACGTGAACCTTTTTCAAACCTCACTGTTTATTTATCAAATACTTTTGTAGTCCTCACCATTGCCAGCTACTCTCTAAGGGCTTTTTAAGTACTTACTTAGTCCATCTTCATAATGACTTTGAGGTAAGCATCATTGCTAACTATATTTTACAGATGAGAAAGGAAAGGTGCAGAGAGTCTAGCTTATTTACTCAGGGTAATAAGGCAGCCACTGCCAGAGCTGGGGTTTGAACTTAGCTGGCGGACAGCAGACTGTAGACTTGGAAACACTCGTCTCTATCACCTCATTGCCTCTCTTGGTTGGCCTATCAGGTTATTTGTTCATTTAAATAGTACTTGTGTATTACTATTGCTTCTCCCGTTTCCCCTCATGAAAGATAAAAATATTAGGCTCTTTTCCTCTCATTTCTACTTTCTAATTTCTGTCAGTTCTATGTTGTCAAGGTTTTAATAGTCTCTGTTTTGTTTTATGATGATAATTACATTTTCCATACTTTGTCCATGGTTGAATTCAAAAGGTAAGAAATGATATTTACATTGTTATTACTAAAAATATTGTTCATTTCATGGTAAAGTGGTCTGCTAGAATTATATCTCTGTATGGTCTCATGATACCATCCCTGGACAGCACATTTTCATAGCACTGAGATAAAATATGTTTGGTTTTCTTATTCTGCATCAGTTGCTTGAAATACAGCACATTTGACTTTGTTTCACATTTGGGCCACAGTTTTCAAGCTCTCTGTTTTTCTTGGATTTTCTAATTGTCTTTCTTGTTTTTCCTTTGTAAAAAGAAGAATATGCCTTCAACATATCTTCAATTTCATCCAAATCCTCAATTATAAAGTCTGTGGCATGAAATACTCTATTTTTTTCTCCAGAGAGATCCTTTCTGGAGTTTTTTAATTTGTTGCTACAATCTCAAAGCCTGCTGCCTTGGTAAGCTGCAGAGCTGTCATCCCAGGACTCTTATTTACTGCACCTCTGGGTCCCCAGGCTGTCCTGAAGATCCTGTTTCTGTGTTTGCTTCTCTGCTTCGGGCTTCTCGTTTTGTTGGAGTATAATCTTCCAGCAGCATCAGTCACCACTTTCCCCCAGTTCTCTCTGCATATAATTGTTGTTCGGATATCTTCTCTGTCTCACATATTTTGCTGGCGTATAATCTTCCAGCAGCATCAGTCACCACTTTCCCCCAGTTCTCTCTGTATATGATTGTTGTTCGGATATTTTCTCTGGCTTCACGTTTTGCTGGCGTATAATCTTCCAGCAGCATCAGTCACCACTTTCCCCCAGTTCTCTCTGCATATGATTACTGTTCGGATATCTTCTCTGTCTCACACGCTTTGTCTCCTATTATCTGCCTTTTTGTCTTTTTTTTTACTACATCCTGAGATCTACTCTTTCTTCCAACAGTTTTTTGCATTTTAAAAGGCTTTTTATTTTGAGATCATTGTAGATTCATGTGCAGTTGTAAGAAATAATAGAAATCCTATGTATACTTTACCAGTTTCTCACTTATGATAGTATCTTGCATAATTATCATACAATAGAACTATCAGGAAATTGACATTAATAAAATCTATCGACCATAAGAGCCCATCACCAGCCTGATATGTACTCGTCTGTTTACGTATGTACGCATTAGTCCTATGCAGTTTTACTGTATGTGCTGATTTACAGGACCACCGCCACAACCAAGACAAAGAACAGTCCCGTCACAAGATCCTTGATTCTGTCTCCTACAAGCTCATGCGTGCCTGCATGCGTGCATGCAGGATAAGTTGCTCAATCATATCTGACTCTTTGTGACCCCATGGGGTGTAGTATACCAGGCTCCTCTGTTCATGGAATTTCCCAAGAGAGGATACTGGAGTATGTTGCCATTTCCTACTCCAGGGAATCTTCCCGACCCAAGGATCAAAACTGTATCTCTTGTGTCTCCTGCATTGTTAGGCATATTATTTACCAACACCTTCTTTTCCCTCCCCACTTAGCACCTGACAAGCATTAGTCTGTTTTCCATCACTATAATTTAAATATAGCATTCCAATAAATAATATAGTTCTCTTAAAACACTTTTTAAGTAGGACTATACTTGCTAGAATTATATCTCTGTATGGTCTCATGATACCATCCCTGGACAGCACATTTTCATAGCACTGAGATAAAATATGTTTGGTTTTCTTATTCTGCATCAGTTGCTTGAAATACAGCACATTTGACTTTGTTTCACATTTGGGCCACAGTTTTCAAGCTCTCTGTTTTTCTTGGATTTTCTAATTGTCTTTCTTGTTTTTCCTTTGTAAAAAGAAGAATATGCCTTCAACATATCTTCAATTTCATCCAAATCCTCAATTATAAAGTCTGTGGCATGAAATACTCTATTTTTTTCTCCAGAGAGATCCTTTCTGGAGTTTTTTAATTTGTTGCTACAATCTCAAAGCCTGCTGCCTTGGTAAGCTGCAGAGCTGTCATCCCAGGACTCTTATTTACTGCACCTCTGGGTCCCCAGGCTGTCCTGAAGATCCTGTTTCTGTGTTTGCTTCTCTGCTTCGGGCTTCTCGTTTTGTTGGAGTATAATCTTCCAGCAGCATCAGTCACCACTTTCCCCCAGTTCTCTCTGCATATAATTGTTGTTCGGATATCTTCTCTGTCTCACATATTTTGCTGGCGTATAATCTTCCAGCAGCATCAGTCACCACTTTCCCCCAGTTCTCTCTGTATATGATTGTTGTTCGGATATTTTCTCTGGCTTCACGTTTTGCTGGCGTATAATCTTCCAGCAGCATCAGTCACCACTTTCCCCCAGTTCTCTCTGCATATGATTACTGTTCGGATATCTTCTCTGTCTCACACGCTTTGTCTCCTATTATCTGCCTTTTTGTCTTTTTTTTTACTACATCCTGAGATCTACTCTTTCTTCCAACAGTTTTTTGCATTTTAAAAGGCTTTTTATTTTGAGATCATTGTAGATTCATGTGCAGTTGTAAGAAATAATAGAAATCCTATGTATACTTTACCAGTTTCTCACTTATGATAGTATCTTGCATAATTATCATACAATAGAACTATCAGGAAATTGACATTAATAAAATCTATCGACCATAAGAGCCCATCACCAGCCTGATATGTACTCGTCTGTTTACGTATGTATGCATTAGTCCTATGCAGTTTTACTGTATGTGCTGATTTACAGGACCACCGCCACAACCAAGACAAAGAACAGTCCCGTCACAAGATCCTTGATTCTGTCTCCTACAAGCTCATGCGTGCCTGCATGCGTGCATGCAGGATAAGTTGCTCAATCATATCTGACTCTTTGTGACCCCATGGGGTGTAGTATACCAGGCTCCTCTGTTCATGGAATTTCCCAAGAGAGGATACTGGAGTATGTTGCCATTTCCTACTCCAGGGAATCTTCCCGACCCAAGGATCAAAACTGTATCTCTTGTGTCTCCTGCATTGTTAGGCATATTATTTACCAACACCTTCTTTTCCCTCCCCACTTAGCACCTGACAAGCATTAGTCTGTTTTCCATCACTATAATTTAAATATAGCATTCCAATAAATAATATAGTTCTCTTAAAACACTTTTTAAGTAGGACTATACTTTTCCACAGTTTATTGTGATCCACACAGTCAAAGGCTTTGGCATAGTCAATAAAGCAGAAAGAGCTATTTTTCTGGAACTTTCTTGCTTTTTCCATGATCCAGCAGATGTTGGCAATTTGAGCTCTGGTTCCTCTGCCTTTCCTAAAATCAGCTTGAAAAGCTGGAAGTTCACTGTTCACGTATTGCTGAAGCCTGGCTTGGAGAATTTTGAGCATTACTTCAGTACTGTGTGAGATGAGTGCAATTGTGTGGTAGTTTGAGCATTTTTTGGCATTGTCTTTCTTTGGGATTGGAATGAAAATGGACCTTTTCCAGTCCTGTGGCCACTGCTGAGTTTTCCAAGTTTGCTGGCATATTGAGTACATCACTTTCACAGCATCATCTTTCAGGATTTGAAACAGCTCACCTGGAATTCCATCACCTCCACTAGGCTTTGTTTGTAGTGATACTTTCTAAGTCCCCCTTGACTTCACATTCCAGGATGTCTGTGAACTCCGGGAGTTGGTGATGGACAGGGAGGCCTGGTGTGCTGCAATTCACAAAGAGTTGGACACGACTGAGAGACTGAACTGAACTGAATACAGTATGTAAGCTATGATGACCTTTTTTGTTCATTTTAAAAAATCCAATTGTGTGGATCAATAGCTCTTTTTTATTGCTTCTTATTCCATGGCATGGATGAATCACAGTTTAACTGACCATCCACTGAAGGACATTTGGTTATTTCCTATGTGGGCTGTTACTACAAAGTTTCTAAGAATATTCAGGGACAGATATTTGTTTGTTTCCATTTCTTTGGGATAAATGCCTGAAAAGAAATTGCTAGACCATGTGATAAGTGTGTTTTTCACTTTTGTTACAAACGTCTGGTTCTAGAGTGACTTTATCATTTTGTATCCCCGCCAGCGATGTTTGAATGAGCTGGTTTTCCACATCTTTGTCAGCACTTGGTGTTGATGCTTTTTTATTTTATCCATTTTAAATATTTGGTATATAGTGATATCTTGTTGTGATTTTGATATACACTTTCCTAATGTCCAATGATTTAAATATCACTTAATGCTCTTATTTGTCATTTGAATTTGCTTTGCAGTAAAATATTTATTTATGTTTTTTACCCATTTTCTGATCTGATTATTTTCATGTTTACTGCTGAGTTGTTGAGTTCTTTTACTTCAGTTCAGTCGCTCAGTCGTGTCCAACTCTTTGTGATCCCATGGACTGCAGCACGCTAGGCTTACCTGTCCATCACCATCTCCCAGAGCTTGCTCAAACTCATGCCTATTGAGTCAAGGTTCTTTATATAGTCTAAACGCAAGTCTTAATTCTGTATATACTCTCGCTAGAAGTCTTTGTTTGATACGCAGTTTGCAAATACTTTCTCCTAGTTTTCAGCTTGTCTTCTCATCCTCTTCAAAGAGTCACAGAGCAAACGATTTTAGTTTTGATGTTGTCTAGCTTATCAATTTCTCCTTTTAGAGATCCTGCCTAGTCTAAGAATTCCTCACCTAGCCCATTGATCACTCACCCAGTGAAGAAAGGATCTTTGAATTGTTCCCAGTCTGAGGCTACTACTAATAAGGCATTATCAAAAAAGTTTCACAAGTAAATGTGATGCATTTTGCGTTAACCTTTGTGTAAAGTGTGAGGTTTAGGTCAAGGTAAATTTTGTTTATTTATTTTTTTGCCTTTGGATCCCTGGCTGTCCGACACCATTTATTCATTTATTGAAAAGATGCTATTTCCTCCATTGACTTGTCTTTTCACATTGATCAGAAATCAGCTGGGCGTGTTTGTGTGGGTCTATTTGTGGGTTTGCCATTCTGTTTCACTTTCTATTTCAGAGCGTGTGCCCTCAGTCATGATCTTCATGAGTCTCTCATGTCAAGATGAGGTGGGTATTTTGGTTTCAACTGCACTGACATGGTCGCTGAGGCTCAGAGGGTTTTGGTGATGTGACCTTACCATATGGCCAATAAAGAAGAGATGTTTGGTTCTAATGCTTACCTTATGCTGATTCTGCAGCCTGTAAATGCCTATTATCCTCTGCAGTTTCACTAAGTCCTCCCTTTAATAATGAAGCAATACTTCCAAGCTCATTCTATAAACCCAGCATTACCCTGATACCTAAATCAGTCAAGGACACCACAAGAAAAGAAAACTAGAGGACAGGATCCCTAATAGACATAGATGCAAAATACTAGGAAACTGAACTCACCAGCATATTAAAAGGCTCATACATCATGATGCAAGTGTGGTTCACTATAACACAAATCAATAAGTGTGACATGCATCAGATATAGAATTAGGAATGAAAATTATATAATCATCTCTATAAATGCAGAAAAAACATCTGACAGAGTTCAACATCCTTTCATGATAAAAGCTCTCAAGAAATTAAGTATTAAAAAAAAGTACCTCAACATAATGAAGTCCATATCTGACAAGCACGCAGTTAACATCGTAACGACAACAAGCTAAACGTTCTTTCTCTGCAAAATCAGAAACAAGACCAGGATGCCCACTCTAACACTATATGATCTCATTTGTATGTGGAATCTAAAAAAGTCAAACTCATAGGACCAGAGTACACCAGTGGTGGCAGAGAAAGGGAGATGATGGTAACAGGGTACAAGCTTCCAGTTACAAGATGAGTAGGTTCTGAGGATCTAATGTACAATGCTGTGATTATAGTTAGCAATGCTACATTGTGTACTTAAAATTTATTAAGAGGGCAGGTCTTAAGTGTTCCCATTACACTCAAAAAAGTAACTGTTCGAGGTGATAGGTGTATTACTTAGCTCAAAAGTGGTAATCATTTCACAATGTATCGATACATGTGTATCAAATCATCACCCTATACAGCTTTAAAGAATCACTTTGTGTAACCAAAATGCACACAGTGATATTTGTCAATCACACTTCAGTAAAGCTGGGGGAAAAGAATGAACTCACCATCAAAACTAAAACAGAAGGAATGGAGAGCCAAGGATAAGATCCCACAGTCGACTTTGAACACGGAACCAGGCATGATTTCATGTGTTTGCTACATAAAGTTTGAGCAGCAGCAGTCTCACAATTCTCAGCCTTATTGCTGGTTACTTATTGTTCCAAAACACATCCAGGTATTTTACCTGAATCAGGACCTCAGCATCCCCATTTCAATGAGTCTGATATCCAGGCTGCTGTTGTAAAGAAATGCCTGTCAGCAAGCGCTTTGGAGGGCACAAGGCACAGTGCATTCAGCCCACGACCTTCCCTCAAGCTCCTGTGGAGAAGCTCTGGAAGGAAGGGAACTGTGTCAGTGAGCACTGTGTGGACAAGTCAGCATGAATCACAGCCACTTTCGCAGTGATCAGTACCGACTATGCAGACAGCTGCAAGGAAGAGGTCTGCCAGCTGGGATTTATTTTCTGCTGCATCTCCCTTGGTATGCTTTAAAAACAAAACATAAGCAATATTCACTGTAGGGAAGAACAGCAGATACATGAGAGAATCTTCTTTTTTGCTGCTCAAATCTGATGGCAATTAATTTAAATCATGCTTTTCTATTGATTAGCATTATTTTCCATTTGGAAGTATTGACCTAACTTCATCTCTTGATTAAATAGAAAACATGAAATTTGAAATTATTTTGTTAATAAACACAGAATCTAAAAATAAGAAACTCTCAAGAAATGAAACTGTGTGTTTTACCTGAATTATAAATGAGAAAACTATGAGTGACTTACAACAGATTGCTTTAATCCGGACCTTAGCTAGTGTTCTCTGGCTTATCCACATTTTTAAGTTTCTTGAAGCAGGACATATGAAATGAATGCTAGTCACATTCTAACCTTGGAATGCCTACAAATTTGTGCAAATGAATGTTTTACATATTTACTTCTGCAATCTGAAAAGGGCTAAAATATATGAACTGCTTAATGCTCATTTAGTTTCTGCAAGATTTTTTCTTGAATTACCTGGCAGTTCCTGGTTCACACCATGGGGCCAGATGATTTCAAGCTGGGCAGGGTGGTGAACCCATCTCACTGTCATAAATAGCCAACCATGAAGTGTGGCTCCCTGTGATTATTAAACCCTAGATCTGCATTTCACATGCCACTTTGAAATTTTCCACAAGCCTGACTTTACGATGAGAGATACAGTCCAGATTTTCAGTTCTGAAGTGAATTTCCTTATATATTTACAAAGAGCATTGCCAAGAAGCTGAGCTCTAATTAAATGTCCTCCTTAAGGGCCAGTCTTGCTTTGCGAAATGTCCACTGAAAGGATGCCCTCAGAGGAATTCAGACATCGTTCCGTCTCTGGATCCTCTCCAACTAGCGCACAGACCCGTTTGGCACCAGTTGTATCCCAGCTTTCCCACAAGGCTCTGGAAGAGTTCCAGGACCTCGTTTAGGCTCTGCTTCTGCATATGGATCTGAGCGCCAGGAAGGAATCGTGGAAGACACCGACCTTGGGAAACGGCCACAGAACCAGCCTGGAGGACAAGGAGGAGGCACGTGCGCTCACCGTGCTGGTTCACAGAGTGACCTGGGAAGCCAGCTCTGAGGCGGGGCCTCGTCCTGGGCCCCCAGGAGGGAAGAGCCGGATGTTCAGCCATGGCTCTCAGGTGCTGGTGCTCAGGGGCCCCATGCAGCCAGAAACCCCAGGAACCGAACGTGGTCATCAGAGAAAACGAGGGATAGAACACGCATATCTACGTGCACGTAACATAAAGCGGGGCAGCAAAAGGGACACAGATGTAAAGAGCAGGCTTCTGGACTCTGAGGGAGAGGGAGAGGGTGGGATGATTTGGGAGAATGGCATTGAAGCATGTATACTATCATGTAAGAAACGAATCACCAGTCTAGGTTGCAATACAGGATACAGGATGCTTGGGGCTGGTGCACTGGGATGACCCAGAGAGATGATATGGGGAGGGAGGTGGGAGGGGGGCTCAGGGTTGCGAACTCATGAACACCCGTGGTAGATTCATGTCAATGTATGGCAAAACCAATACAGTATTGTAAAGTAAAAAAAATAAATAAATAAATAGAGACTAAGAGAAAGAGGGGATGATTATTCTTCAAGAGCCAGTGAGTTGATAGATGGAAAACTACCTGAGCTTTAATTCCTCGGTACCAGACTGTGGTAATGACCTTCAGCAAGCCTCCCCCAACCTCTGCACCTCAAGTTTCCTTTCTGCACAAAGAAGGCACTGGATAAAGAAGTCCTTTAGATAACTTCTGGTTCTTTCATTTATTTGGACTTAAGAATATTGGAAGAGGGGCTTCCCCGGGGGCTCATTGGAAAAAATCCACTTGCCAATGCTGGAGACACAGGCTCGATCCCTGGGTCAGGAAGGTCCCCTGGAGGAGGAAGTGGCAGCCCACTCCCGTATTCTTGCCTGGAAAATCCCATGGACAGGAGCCTGGTGGGCTACAATCCACGGGGTCACAAAAGAGTCACACATGACTCAGCAGCTGAACAACGAAAAGAAGAACACTGGAAAAGAGCCACGCTTCCAGGGGGCTCTTCAATTACAGACCCTCAGCATTCACAGACCACCGTAAGCAGAAACGATGCAGACCCTCAGCATTCACAGACCACCGTAAGCAGAAACGATACAGACCCTCAGCATTCACAGACCACCGTGAGCAGAAACAATGCAGACCCTCAGCATTCACAGACCACCGTAAGCAGAAACGATACAGACCCTCAGCATTCACAGACCACCGTAAGCAGAAATGATACAAGTGATACAGACAGATTCATGTGTCCAAAGCAGGTATTCACTTTCCTTTTATGAAACGTAAATTGTAGCTCTCAAGCCTTCTTTCACACACATTAGCAATTGCAAAATATAGGTTAAATGATAAGAACACAATAAAATTCAGTTAATAATTGGAAAACGCATAGCTACTTCCCAATCAATTTAAAAAGTTGAATATTCCAGAAAATGAGCAAAAGATTTGAACTGAGAAGTTAGCAAAGATGCAAATAATCAAATAACAAATAAATGTTTTATTAGCCCTAACATAAGTGTTAATTCATAAAATAATATATCCTTGTCATCAGTGAAGTAAATCAGCCAAATACAGGTAGAACTATAAATTAGTTCTGTTTTTAATTTCCATAGAGAAATTAAGTAATAGAAAGCAGGAATATTACATGTACACACTGCTGTTTATGAAATGGATAACCAACAAGGTCCTACTGTATAGCACAGGAATATAAAGCAAGAACCTTAGGGGTACACACTGCTGTATTTTAAATGGATACCCTACAAGGTCCTACTATATAACACAGGGAAATCTGCTTAATGTTACGTAGCCGCCTGGGTGGGAGGGGAGTCTGGGGGAGAATTGGAGACATGTATACGTATGGTTGAGTCCCTTCGTTGTTCACCTGAACAAACCAACACAAAATTAAAAGCTTAAAAATAAAGACCGTTAAATGTAATAAGTCCTGTGAGTCAGAAATTCCACTCCTCAAAATACATTCTGAAGAAACAATCAGAAGTGTCCATAATACGTATGGAGTAATGTTCACTGAAGTGCTGTTTACAATATTAAAATGTTAAAAACAATTTAAATCACTAAATTTATTTTGATACATCCAAATGCTGCCATTAAAACTTTTGATTTGAACACACGTTTCACTTTCATGCATTGGAGAAGGCAATGGCAACCCATTCCAGTGTTCTTGCCTGGAGAATCCCAGGGACCGGGGAGCCTGGTGGGCTGCCATCTATGGGGTTGCACAGAGCCAGTCACGACTGAAGCAACTTAGCAGCAGCAGCAGCAATATTGAAGATGCTACAATGTAAAATGGAAACGGAGGGTATATAGCATGATTCCAGTTCCATAATCCTGTTCTACAGCTGGTCCTCCATATGCCTGGGGAAATAGGTTCCAGGACCCCTGTGGATCCCAAAGTCCGCAGATGCTCCAGTCCCTTATGGTGTAAAATGGCACAGTACTGTCAGCCATCCCTGTCCATGGGTTTAAGGGGTAGGAGAGCTGATTGTATAAAAACAGATTAACGTGTAGTTTTATTTTGCTTTACTTCACTTTCTTTTCCAAATCCCCAACAATGAATGTGCATTACTCAATCATCATAAAAATAAATATTATTTTTAAATGAATCAACATTGAAAAATCCTTCCATAATATCTACTCCATCTTAACATGCCCTTACTCTATGACTGAGCAATTCCACTCCTAGGCAGATACAACAATGCATACATATGTTCACCAAATTTTATATCTATCAGCATTCATAGAAGCACTATTTATAACACCCCCAAACTGGAAGCTGTCCCAAATGGCCATTAGCAATAGAACAAATTGATAAATGGTGGTATATTCCCACAATAGAGTACCATAAACAACAGAATGAATGGTGCTTAGCTACACACAGTGATGCAGATGAATCTCACAAATATCATGTGAAATGAAATGAAAGAAGCCAGACATAAATAGCACATACTTTATGATTCCATTTATACAAAGTATGAACACTGGCCAAATTAACTAGTCATTGGGTTAGTACTCTAGGGGAAAAACTGGCCAAATCAACTAATCATTGGGTTAGTACTCAAGGGGAAACTGGCCAAATTAACTAGTCATTGGGTTAGTGCTCTAGGGGAGCGCTCTAGGGGAGCACTCTAGGGGAGTGCTCTAGGGGAGTGCTCTAGGGGAGACTTGGGGAAAGAGAATGCAATGGCTTCAGGGTGTGGTCAGGTTGTGTTTCCCCTTGGAAGACTTCTTGGACAATTTCAATTGAGTTTTCAATCCAAGGTTGTGCAGGCCCTGGAAATCCATCCAGATGTGCCTCTGTGCCCTTTTCTGTGTGTCTATTATACTTCAAGAGAAGGTTTAACTATAGATTAATGAAACATTTAGCTAATACGGTGGAGGAAGTAAGAAAGAAGGGAAGGCGAAGAAAGGAGCGAGATGAATGCAAGCCTGGGTACCTGAGAGGAGAACGCCTTTTCCAAGCGATAGAGAGAGAGGTTAGGGATAGGTCGTGGGAAGGAGGGGAGGAGCTGGCCCACTGTTGTCCTGCGGTTTGCACAAGAGCCTCGGCAAAGGGGCGTGCCCTCTCGGCCACTCACACCGCTTCATCGACACTCTTTCTCCCCTCGCCATTTCCTGGATCTGGAAGGCTTGTTTTCCCAAATCTGTCTCTGGCTAACTCCATCCAAGTCCTCAAAGCATTCAAGTACTGCCTTCTCCAAAGGGCCATTCACTGACCACTTATTCAAAATAAATAACCTCCCTCCAACCACACTCTCAGCCACTAGTCCCTACTCTTGTTTTATTTGACCTCATAAGAATTATTGCCATGTGTAAGTAAATTGTATACACACAGTAAAGAAGAAAGGTAGATGGATATTGACACAGAGGTTTAGATACAGATACAGATATTTGTTTGCTCCGCTAAAATAATAGCTTTTCAGGGACAGGCACTTTATCTTCTCCCATTTTTCTCTCCCTAATGACTTCCATAGTTTCCAAAATATCAAAGTACATGTTGAAGGAGTATTGTTCCCTTGGGCCCCACTGCTCACACGATGTGGCCACACTTGTGAAGGTGCCGATGTCATGTAAATGGAAATAGCCTTTCTTGGTGAGCCTTCCTGCTCTTTGTGCCTTGCCCTCCTTGGGAGCCCAGCGGCATTCTGAGCAAAGGGTGAGGCCGTGGTTGCAGCTTCCCAGGATAATTGGAAACAGACCCAGCAACTGCACACACTGAAGTTAGGAAAGTGGTTGTTTGGAGAATGGTGGAGCACTAAATGCCTTTGTGCTTTTGTTGAGCAATCTGAGCTGCTGGACACATTTCACGCAAAGGGTCAGGATCATACTTCTCAGGAACTCCACTTGAGAAATAGTAGATGAACAGAGGTCAAGATACTCTGAGTCCATATGGACTTCTCTAGTACAGGGGACTGGAGTAAAATCTTGTGAAGTGTTCTCACGGGCTTGTGTGTAGTCAATGTTCAAAAATTCCCAGAGTGTTTGGTTCACATGTGATTTCCTTATTTCTGTATTGAATTACAACAGCGTGAAGGCAGCCATCTGAGGTTCTTATTACAGCTGGGGAAGCTCAATGGGTCTGTTCCAGCTCTGGGAGATAATATTAAAATTTAGCTCTACGTTGGCTTGTGGCTCAAGTAACTACCTCGTTTGACATTTGTCACAATTCATTGAGCTGGACAGGGCTTTGTGAGTGTTCCCTTTTGCAGATGTGGAACCTGAAATTCAGAAGTGGGGGCTCGATTGCTTAGTGTCATCCCTGTTAGGACAGTTGCTCCGTGTGGCTGGATAGACTTCTTAGGTCATCGCCTGTCGAGATCAAAGCACTAGTAGATGGTGCAACCGAACCTCAAGTNAAACTGGCCAAATTAACTAGTCATTGGGTTAGTGCTCTAGGGGAGCGCTCTAGGGGAGCACTCTAGGGGAGTGCTCTAGGGGAGTGCTCTAGGGGAGACTTGGGGAAAGAGAATGCAATGGCTTCAGGGTGTGGTCAGGTTGTGTTTCCCCTTGGAAGACTTCTTGGACAATTTCAATTGAGTTTTCAATCCAAGGTTGTGCAGGCCCTGGAAATCCATCCAGATGTGCCTCTGTGCCCTTTTCTGTGTGTCTATTATACTTCAAGAGAAGGTTTAACTATAGATTAATGAAACATTTAGCTAATACGGTGGAGGAAGTAAGAAAGAAGGGAAGGCGAAGAAAGGAGCGAGATGAATGCAAGCCTGGGTACCTGAGAGGAGAACGCCTTTTCCAAGCGATAGAGAGAGAGGTTAGGGATAGGTCGTGGGAAGGAGGGGAGGAGCTGGCCCACTGTTGTCCTGCGGTTTGCACAAGAGCCTCGGCAAAGGGGCGTGCCCTCTCGGCCACTCACACCGCTTCATCGACACTCTTTCTCCCCTCGCCATTTCCTGGATCTGGAAGGCTTGTTTTCCCAAATCTGTCTCTGGCTAACTCCATCCAAGTCCTCAAAGCATTCAAGTACTGCCTTCTCCAAAGGGCCATTCACTGACCACTTATTCAAAATAAATAACCTCCCTCCAACCACACTCTCAGCCACTAGTCCCTACTCTTGTTTTATTTGACCTCATAAGAATTATTGCCATGTGTAAGTAAATTGTATACACACAGTAAAGAAGAAAGGTAGATGGATATTGACACAGAGGTTTAGATACAGATACAGATATTTGTTTGCTCCGCTAAAATAATAGCTTTTCAGGGACAGGCACTTTATCTTCTCCCATTTTTCTCTCCCTAATGACTTCCATAGTTTCCAAAATATCAAAGTACATGTTGAAGGAGTATTGTTCCCTTGGGCCCCACTGCTCACACGATGTGGCCACACTTGTGAAGGTGCCGATGTCATGTAAATGGAAATAGCCTT
This sequence comes from Oreotragus oreotragus, assembly GCA_006410675.1. Lineage (NCBI taxonomy): Eukaryota > Metazoa > Chordata > Mammalia > Artiodactyla > Bovidae > Oreotragus > Oreotragus oreotragus. The sequence continues at coordinate 45,123 of SJYX01017258.1, forward strand.
TCTTGGTGAGCCTTCCTGCTCTTTGTGCCTTGCCCTCCTTGGGAGCCCAGCGGCATTCTGAGCAAAGGGTGAGGCCGTGGTTGCAGCTTCCCAGGATAATTGGAAACAGACCCAGCAACTGCACACACTGAAGTTAGGAAAGTGGTTGTTTGGAGAATGGTGGAGCACTAAATGCCTTTGTGCTTTTGTTGAGCAATCTGAGCTGCTGGACACATTTCACGCAAAGGGTCAGGATCATACTTCTCAGGAACTCCACTTGAGAAACAGTAGATGAACAGAGGTCAAGATACTCTGAGTCCATATGGACTTCTCTAGTACAGGGGACTGGAGTAAAATCTTGTGAAGTGTTCTCACGGGCTTGTGTGTAGTCAATGTTCAAAAATTCCCAGAGTGTTTGGTTCACATGTGATTTCCTTATTTCTGTATTGAATTACAACAGCGTGAAGGCAGCCATCTGAGGTTCTTATTACAGCTGGGGAAGCTCAATGGGTCTGTTCCAGCTCTGGGAGATAATATTAAAATTTAGCTCTACGTTGGCTTGTGGCTCAAGTAACTACCTCGTTTGACATTTGTCACAATTCATTGAGCTGGACAGGGCTTTGTGAGTGTTCCCTTTTGCAGATGTGGAACCTGAAATTCAGAAGTGGGGGCTCGATTGCTTAGTGTCATCCCTGTTAGGACAGTTGCTCCGTGTGGCTGGATAGACTTCTTAGGTCATCGCCTGTCGAGATCAAAGCACTAGTAGATGGTGCAACCGAACCTCAAGTATTTCTGCTGTAAGAAAACAATGAAATCCTCACTGTTTGGCATGCTTTTCCTTTTCTTTTCTATTCTGTCCTTCCATTTCATAATCTGGTCCCTAGACTTTGTGTATTTATATTTTGAGACTTCTTACAGCTCCCCTGAGTGTGAATCATTTTAAAACAAGACAAAACAGGATGAAAAGAGCAGCCAGAGAATCTAGCTTTCCCGTGAAATCTCAGCCTTACTCTTCATGAGTGTATCTGGTGCCGTTTAATTTCACGGCTTTGCCAAATAATTGGATGGCTAACAACTTGGTCCTTCCTGGTGGCTCAGAAGGTAAAGAATCTGCTTGTGATGCAGGAGACCTGGGTTCAATCCTTGGGTTGGGAAGATCCCCTGGAGAGGGGAATGGCAACCCACCCCAGTGTTCTTGCTAGAGAATTCCATGGACAGACCATGGGATCGCAAAGAGCCAGACACGGCTGAGTGGCTAAACCTGCACTACGTACATAGCAGCCTGAAGCTAATAAAGTCTCCCAAATTACCTAAAAGTTTCACTAGGCGCCATGAACTTAGAGAGTGTTTGACTCATAATGCACTCCTGGGCTCCTCAACTGTGTTTATAGACACTCAACATTGTTATGATCAGTTTACTTATAAGGTCAATTCTTTCCTTCTGTCTTGACTATCAAATGTTCTAACTGCGCAAACAGGCAGAGTTATTTTCTAGACATTCCTGTTAAAAAGCCGCCATGAACTCCTCTAAGTTTGCCCTGTGACCCGCGTTATCCTTTGACTGTCTCAGGCCTGCCCAGCTCTGGGCTAATACAATCTAGAGCTCGTCTGTAGGACCGCCGGGGCTGGGTTACGAAAGCCCCAGTGAGCTGGCAGGCTCCTTGGCACCAGCAGAAGCGTCGGGTTTGGTCTTGCTGGCCTGAGCTCTGTGTCTATCGCCCTTCTTCCATGCTGAGCAGATTCCACCTTAGGCCTGTTGGTCCAGCTCTTATGCTTCCGTTTCTAGATTAGAGTCAAATTCCCCCAGGGATATTAGAGCGCTCTCTTGACTTGTGAGGTCCTCTTATCAGGTCTCCAGGTGCCTTTCCAGTGCTGACCTTCTCTACATCCTGGGCCCAGTTCCCTCCACTGTAGGTCAGATTATGGAAACATAAATTTACCACGAGCCCATTGCCTATGGCCAGAGATTCCTGATGCTGTAGCCTTCACACTCATTATCTAAATAAAGCTCACGAGACACCAACACCACTGGACCATCGTGCCCTCTTCATAACTGTGATGCGAACTTTTGGATATCTCCTCTATGGGTAGAAGGCAGACCCACACCCAGAAATGTTCTCTTAATTCCAGGTGCACTTTCTCCAGCTTGCTCCTCAAACCCAGCAGGCCTCGTGGGCAAACCTATGTCTCTCGTAGCATCTGCATCCTCCCCCACTCTTCTGCTGCCTGTGGAAGCCCTATCATTAGGCCCCATGTTGCCGCTGGATCCTTTGGCTGCTCTGACCCTACTATTCAAGTGGCAGCTTTGTATAATCATCTTACTTAAGGATAAGGACTCTTCTGTATCCAGTGACGCTCTGCGTTTGCCTTATCTTGGTATTTCGGGCCAATGCGCTGACATTTGGCCTGCCTCATCTTCCAGCGCAAAGCAGTTAGAGGACAAGAAATTTATGTAGAAAAGTCCTCATGATGACTAAAAGTGATGTTTGGGGACTTTCCTGATGGCCCAGTGGTTAAGAATTTCCCTGTCAATGCAGGGTATGTGAGTTCAGTCCCTGGTCAGAAGATTACAGTCCCACACGCCTCTGAGCAACTAACCCCACGTGCTGCAATAAAGACCCCACATGCCACAGCTGAGACCCAAGGCAGTCAAATAAATGAATAAGTAAATATATTTAAGTGTTGGCTTGAAAGTTTCAGGGTGTTCTTGGGTAGTGTGGCTGCTGTAACAAGCACCACAGGTCAGGTGGCTTAAACAACAGGAACTTATTTCTCAGAGTTCTGGAGGTTAAGAAGTCCCCGATCAAAGCAGTGACAGACCCAGAAACTGGAAAGAGCCTGCCGCCTGGTTTGCAGGTGGCCATCTTTTCACTGTATCTTCACATGGTTGAGAGCAAAGAGAGAGATTTGCTATCTCCTCCTCCTCCTATAAAAGCATTAATCTCAGTTATGGGGACTATACCCTCATGGCTTAATTGTCCCCCACAGGCTTGACTCCAATACCATCACTTTAGTGATTAAGCTTCAACATATGAACTTGGGAAGTGTACAGGGTAAGGACACAGCCCATAGCACATGACTTCCAGGCACTCTGGGTGTCAATATGCCCTGGAGAACCATGTGAGGTGGGGGCGGTGGGGGGGGTGGGCTACCCATCAAGCCACGTGGCCAGGGCGTCTTGGCAGGCTGAGTGCAGAAAGCGTTTAGCACAGGGCTTACTCTGCATTCTCTGCCTCACTGGGTCCTGTGTAGGCAGCAATGTACAGCACGTGGTCTCACAGTTACTATAGGACACATAAATGACTCTGACTATGATTCCATCTGTGTAAAACTAGAGAAACTTGAGGATATTCTTGGGGCATAGAGGGAGAAAAAGCATTTAGTCCCACCTGGAAGTTGGGGAGTGCTGTCTGGGAGATGTGACACCAAAAGTGAGCTTTGGACTTCGTTGTTGGTCTAGTGGTTAAGAATCCACTGGCCAATACAGAGGACTCAGGTTCAATCCCTGGTCCAGGAAGATTCCACATCCTGCTGCTGCTGCTGCTAAGTTGCTTCAGTCATGCCTGACTCTGTGCAGCCCCATAGATGGCAGCCCACCAGGCTCCTCCGTCCCTGGGATTCTCCAGGCAAGAACACTGGAGTGGGTTGCCATTTCCTTCTCCAGTTCCACATGCTGTGGGTCAGCAAAGCCCAGGCACCATAACAATTGAGCCGGTGCGCTTAGAGCTCTGCAATGAGAAGACACTGGAAAATAGCCCCGACTCGTTGCAACTAGAGAAAGCCCATGCACGGCAATGAAGACCCGGCACAGCCCCCCAAAAAACAGAAAAATTTGTCTAAAAGCGAGTCTTCCCGGGATGACTAGAAGTGGAACAGAAAGAGGAAAGCAAGAGGGGCATTGTGAAAGAGATATTGCCAGCTTGTCAGGGGCTGGACTGTGCTGCTCCGAAACAGATCTCCTGGAGTCCTAACCTAGTATTTCAGAATGCAACTATTTGGAGATGGGTTCTCTGCAAAAGTAATAAGTTAAAGTGAAGTCATTAGGGTGAGCCCTACGCAGATATGCCCAATATCCTTACAAGAAGAGGACATTTGGACATAGCCATAGGGTGAATACCGCAGGAACATGACAATGGCCATCTGCTGGTCAAGGAAGTGGGACCTGGAAAAGATTCTCCGAAACAGCTCTCAGAAGGAAGCCAGCTTGTCAGCACTTGGATTTCAGAGTTCCAGGCTCTGGAGCTGTGACACCCTACATTCCTGCTGCTTCAGTCGCTCGGTTTGTGGTGCCCAGCCAACCAATTCACAGTATGAGCCATTTGAGACGACTATCAAAAGTCAGATGCCCAATCCTAGACCCCACCAGATGGCCAGGTACGTTTATCCATCTCATGCCCATCAGCTTGCTCCCTAGACAGGTTCTGCTGCTCACCAGCCCCACCTCCTTTGTCCGAGTCTGAAGAATTGGTGAACACTCACTCGCCACTGTCAGCATTCAATCATTCCTAATCAGAGCTCTTTCCTTATTACCCACCTTCGTTATCTACTCACATAGACAGCAGCAGTGCAGGGGAAAGCACTTAGCACCTTGTACACAATATTCTGATGAAGAATATCCCGCTTTAAAGCTTATTCCCTGAAGCCGGATCTTGTTCTTGAGAAAGATGAGGAATTCAGGATGTTGGATTTCATTATCTATGGACTTTGGCCCACTAATCTGACCTTTTATTATCGTCAGAAAGCTGGAAATGAATAAACACATGTCTGTTCCTACTTAGAGCTGGATGGCTGGAGTCTGTGAAACAGCCCATCCGCGATCCTTTTACTCTGAGATGCTTAGGAAGCAGTGAGGCATTTCTTCATCATTAAATCAAACTGCTCAGCTCTACCCCCTGGGTCTGCAGGCCACAGCAGTAGAGGCTCCGAAGGGGAGCTGCTCCTTTGCCCTAATTCTATGCTGGGTCCGTCCCCACTGAGCACGTCAACAATCCATAACAGGGGACACGGTCTGTTGATGGAAAGAATGGGCTGAATGGATGCCACGCGTTTAAGAGCCATAATGGGAGTGTCCACTGTGACTGTGTGTGGCTCCGCCCAGCACAGCCCATCTTCAAATCGAGATGCCTGGAGGCTCCCGTAATGAGAGGTACCCTTTGTCCTCCCAACACCCTACACCAGCTCACCCAGGCCGGCCCAGCTACCTCATGTTCCTGACCCTAACACTGCTTACCCTTCTTATTTGGGTTCCTAGCCCCACTAGGAACAGTGGGCAACAGTTTTGTTTGGCTGCTGATGTGGGTCTTTCCAGTTCAGCCCCTAAACCTCAGAAACCTCTGCCTTTCCTGCTCTGCCACCTAGAATGGGACCCCAGCTCAGACAGCAGCAACAGCCTTCTCGGCCATGTCTTTCCCTATGGAGGGGTCAACCACTGGACACTCCCCCACTATTCCAGGAGCATCGTAATGTGATTTGACAGGTAATCCTTTTTTTTTTTTTTT
>SJYX01017258.1:59361-107996 GCA_006410675.1 Oreotragus oreotragus
GAGCCTGGTGGGCTGCAGTCCATGGGGTCGCTAACAGTCGGACAGACTGAGCGACTTCACTTTCACTTTTCTCTTTCATGCATTGGAGAAGGAAATGGCAACCCACTCCAGTATTCTTGCCTGGAGAATCCCAGGGATGGGGGAGCCTGGTGGGCTGCCGTCTATGGGGTCACACAGAGTCGGACACGACTGAAGTGACTTAGCAGCAGCAGCAGCAGCATGGTAAATATTTAAGGTAAATATTACATTTTGCAAGTGCCGCATTCTCACAATGAACTGTGTCCAGACTGATGTCTCAGCTGTATTTCTAAGAATTATCTCTCTGCTGGCTGAGAGAGTGGTTTCTGCAGGATGCGGTGTGTGAAAGGACCTACTTCACTGTGAACTGGGTTGCTTATCTGGAGTGATGTTGTGTGGAATCCCCCATCGGTGGATCTAACAGTCTAAACCTTAGGTGGTAATGTCTTTTCTGAAGGCAGAGAAGACAAGCCTAACCTAGGATACAAGTTAGTTGTGGTAAGGGTGATGCCATGCCCCTGCCAGAGCGAGGCATCAGGCTTGATGTAATCAACTTGCCACCAGGTCTTTGTGATGGAGGGTGCTGATCCCACACTGTATTGGGATTGTATTGCTGATCCCACATTGTAGAGTCGGTGTTAGTCTGTTCCAAGTAGCTTGGCTTTAGATGGATCAGACCTGGCAAGTAGGGGCCCCTACTTTGGAGCAAGCCCATTCCTCCAGAAGCTCCATCCTTGTTACCATAGCAACTGTGCTCAGGCACCGCTTGTGCCAGCACTGGGGCTGCCGAAGATGTGTGCTGTCTGAACTCAGCTGGCTGAGTCCTTCTCACCACTTGGCTGTTCGTGCCATTTCTATTGTGAGTGCTCTCAGTGGACACTAACGTGTGATACGAAAGTCTTCACACTTGACTTTTCCGTCGTTCCATGCACATGCATGTTCCTCTCACACTTTCTCATTTCCAGTTTTTCAAGCTTTCTCCATCAAGGGCCTTGACCAACAAGCCAAGAAATTCGAAATGTTCGTGAGTTTACTTTTAACCTTGCTTAGGATGTTTTCTCTTTCTGCACATAATTATGCAATAAGGCGTATGCTTGCATGCCAAATCGCTTCAGTCGTGTCCAACTCTTTGCAACCCTGTGGGCTGTAGCCTACCAGGCTCCTCTGTCCATGGGGTTCTCCAGGCAAGAATACTGGGGTGGGTTGTCACGCCCTCCTCCAAGGGATGTTCCCAACCCAGGGATCGAACCCATGTCTCTTATATCTCCTGCACTGGCAGGCACGTTCTTCACCAATAGTGCCACCCTTAAGACGCCCATGCAATAAGGTACAATGCCCACACTGCACCTTCCGAGGCTCTTCTCTCATCACTGTCTTTCAAGACTACCCTGTGTGTGGGGGCATGCTAAGTGGGGCCTTAATGCACTGTGCAAGGGACTGTGACTGTCCACCCAGGTATCTGCCTTCAGTCTTCTGACTTGTTTCAATTGCATACATTAAGCAATACAATTGCTAGCTACTATATATCTTGGTACTGTCTAGAGTACCATGATCCATTAACCATACCTCTTTTTGTATTTAGAGCCCCAGGGCCACTCTGAGCTTCCTGATTATCATAATACCTGTGTCTGCTTTGACTGATGCCATTGGACCAGCTGTCAGCTGCCGCTAATGTTTGTAAATCTATAATCACCATCGTTACCAGGCATCACAGTTCCCTAGCAGCATCTGCTATCATCAGCCTGCCCTGTAAAGGACACCCATTACTGATGCTAGAACCAGAACATTTCTTGTATCTTTGGGATAGAGTCATAGAGTTAAAAAAAAATTGTTCATAGGCTTAAAATGAATTCTATAATGTGGTGCAAGTGTAGGAAATTATGAATAAGCTTACTGATGCGTATAAAGAATGCAATTTTAACATTTGTCTTTAAAATTGACTTTCAATTCAAATGTTTTCTGGGGAAATTCCCTCATGTGATGTGTCTCTTACAATGGAACAGAAATCAAAAGGAAATTGGGATTTCCTCTACGTACATTTGACAAGAACATTCTATACTTAACCTGTGTTTTCTAAAAGTTCTCCAATTATAAAAAAATTATCTCTAATTGTAATAACTCTTAATAGAAGGAGTTATTATAATAGCTAACCTTTGTTGAACATTTGCTTTGTGTCAGCACTGGGCTAGATATTTTAATTGCATTATTTGAGAGAAATGAAGGAGGCTGCAATATGAAAGAGACAGGGCAGAGTAAACATCACCTGAGGGTCAGCTGACTCTATAAAGAGAACAAGCATCTCCGTAGCCTTTCAAATGAGGGGGTGGGGATTAGAGTAAGGACCCCATTAGAAAGCACCAATCACGCTGAGTAACAAGAGACCTTTTTAAGACCCAGGTCCTCTGGAAGGCTGATTTATTTCCATTTATTAAATGCAGGTTTCCCTTCTGGAGANGACTCATTGGAAAAGACTCTGATGCTGGGAGGGATTGGGGGCAGGAAGAGAAGGGGACGACCGAGGATGAGATGGCTGGATGGCATCATGGACTCGATGGACGTGAGTCTGAGTGAACTCCGGGAGATGGTGATGGACAGGGAGGCCTGGCGTGCTGCGATTCATGGGGTCGCAAAGAGTCGGACACGACTGAGTGACTGAACCGAACTGAACCAAGTATTGATCAACAAAACTATACTGCAAAGTGAAAAATATAGATTAATTTTAAGTAAAATCAAAATCGTAAAGCTAATTGTCAGACATAAGATCAACTATGATAAGAAATATTCTCAGAAGACATGACAACAGTGTTTATAGTAATGAGATTTAGAATAATTTCGTCTTGTCTCTATTTTCCAAAACATTCTATTATGTGGTCATATCCCTTTAGTAAAGAAAAGTATATGAAATAAATTTTAAGCATTACCACTGAGACGGGAAACTCAGGTTGTTCAGAGCATAAGCAGGCAGCCCACAGGCCCAGACTCAGAGCACATGCAGAGGTGCCAGAAGCGAACAGAAGTCAGCAAGAGCACAGGCGTGGCCCCTGTGTGGGCAGTGGCTGCCAGACCCACAGCAGAGTCAGGGGAGATGAGTGCCCAGCGTGCCAGAGTCTCCAAGTGTCCATGAGTCAAACCGGATACACCGGCTGCTGCGCTTAAGCTCTTCTTGTCACAGGCCATAATCTCGGAGAACACTGGGCTCCTCCCACTAGGCTGTGGTCTAAACATTTGCTGGCTGGACTTTTCCACTGAACACAGTTGCCAGCTCACAAGTGAAGGAGAATTACATATTTGAATGTGAAGCAGAATTTGTCTCATTTCGGGTGGCTTTGATTTTCCAAATCTTGGGCTGATAAATATGACTGAATAAGAAGCATGCTCTCAGAACCACGCCCAGGGATGTGGGTAGTGGCCAGGGGCCTCCTCTTTCCCTATCAGCTCTTCCTCTGCAAATGATACTTTGAGACCAAATGATCCTGGGAATGCCGTATGCTACAGGGAACACAGACATCCTTAGGTTCTCAATGACTTTCATGGACTCCTCCCTTTAAATATTTTCTCCTACTTCTCACCAGTGGGGTAACTTCTGATATGTTCTGTTTTAAAGGGAAGCTTTCTGCTCTGCAGAAAACTCAAAGTTGTGAATTGACATTCCTGGACCATCCTGAGCCGGCTGGATGCTGCAGAGTCTCCCAGGCCCAGCAAAGGCCATTGATATAAGACAAGTCATAGAGCCAGATTTCGCACAAGACCCCTTATCTGATGAGCGACATGAACCTGGGAGCTCTGGGAAGCCCAAGTCAAAGATGAACCAGCAATGGATGCATCTTCCAAGGGAACGCCTTCCCCTGAATGAGAGAGTGGGCGGCTCCACCGGTCAGCACGGTCCTGGTACCGACCTACGAAGGAATGGACAGGATTTATCCACCGTGACTTTCTCAGCCACGGCTAGGCTCCATGAACCTATTTCACTCAGTATTCACTCACGTCCTTTGCAATCTGAGATTAATGCTCCAGGTGAGAGATTCTGAAAGCAACATGTCACAAGCTTTTGCCATCTCATTCTTATGCCTCCTATAATCCTCAGATTCCCATCCCCAGAAGTCAGGTACCAGCAACCCACATTGCCTGTGAAATAGTTAATACTTAAACCAGGTCAAAGGCGGCATATTGTCCTTAGCTTTAACAACCTGAAAGGGACTTCCCTGACCATCTGGTAGTTAAGATTCTGAGCTCAGAGTGCAGAGCACACGGGTTCAGTCTCTGGTCAGGGAACTAAGTTCCTGCATGTGGCATGGCCAACAAACAAACAAACAAATAAAAGTTTAAAATAAAGATCTGCGAGATTCAGCCTTACATCCTGCCTGCATGCCCCAGGTCCCTATAGCCCCAAACAAGCCAGGCAGCTCTTAATGAACTCTCTGGGCAGGGGAACACAATTTGTGTTTTAATTCTTAGTTTTCTTGAGGGAAAGTAACTTTTCCCATTGTCCCCAGTGAAGTCACCAAAAACTCTCCTGGTTTTTTTCTAAGATCCATCTTTCCAGCCTCTTCATCATCTTTGGGACCATTCCCAAGAAGGCCTTTGGCTTCTCTAAATCTCTCCTAAAAGCCTTCCTTTTGTACTAAATGAAAGCAAGCTGACACATTCCCTAGACTCAGAAGTCTCTAGCTTTGCGTGGCCTGCAATTTTTCAGGAATGAGAAGAAAAAAAAAAAAATAAAAACAATAAAAAACGCATGTCTTTGAGGAATGAGTCAGAGGCATTAAAGTAACTCCCTGTGCAGGGGACTGTCTCCACAGGCTTGATACCTTGGCCCTGCTCTAGACATTTCTCATACTGGGAAGAGGTCTGAAATGTTAATGCCTTGGGACCCGGCCACAGTTTACAAAAAGCANAAAAACAATAAAAAACGCATGTCTTTGAGGAATGAGTCAGAGGCATTAAAGTAACTCCCTGTGCAGGGGACTGTCTCCACAGGCTTGATACCTTGGCCCTGCTCTAGACATTTCTCATACTGGGAAGAGGTCTGAAATGTTAATGCCTTGGGACCCGGCCACAGTTTACAAAAAGCACCTTCTCCTTCAAAAGCTTCTGTGTTAACCAAAAGTGATTAAAACCAGGTCCTTGCCAAGGGCATTCTTTCACAGTTCTGAACAAGTAAGAAAAAGCAGAGATGATTATCCGGCCAGCCCGGCAGAGATTTGCTCCTTTCTATAAAAATATACATGCTGACAAAACAACAGCTGTAGATTTACAATTTGTCTGATTTGATCACCTTTCAGCACAGGGAAACCTGGCTTGTACACTCCATTAGAGGGGCTGCTGTGGGGACCATCACGGGAGACAAGGCCCAGCCTGGGACCCAGGCCAGAGATCGAGCTGGGATTTCACCTGAACGTCATCCCTAGATTCAGCTGGAGTGTCCCAGGCCCCCAGGAAAGGTCCCTTGGTTTCTGTGTCACTGCAGCTTCACGGCTGGCTCTGTTGCAGCACATTGCGGGGTGTGAGGTGATGTGTGTACCTGTCCACCTCGTGCGACAGCTCGTGAGCTCCATGTTATTTCAGTGGGAGCCCATTAAGCTTTATCTGAATCGCTAAGGCCTTTCCCTGGAAAGCCAAGAGAGCTTCTCTTTCTTTTAAACAGACATACAAGGGGAAGAATCAGTACCTTCATTTTCACCCAGACAAAGCAGTGCTCATCCAGGCTACTGACAACATCATCTCAGGCAGACGGTGAAGATGCTGCAGGTTCATTTCCAGAAACAACAAAGCAGGCAACGCAGCAGACGCAAAGAAGCCGCAAGAACTGTCTGGTCTCAGCAGAGCGGCCTTCACGCCCAGCGACTGGGGAAGGCAATGGCACCCCACTGCAGCGCTCTTGCCTGCGGAATCCCAGGAGCAGCGGAGCCTGCTGGGCTGCAGTCCGTGGGGTCACACAGAGCTGGACACGAGTGAGCGACGCCACCCTCCCTGTCCACTCCACGCACTGGAGAAGTCCAGCGCTCTTGCCTGGGGAATCCCAAGGGCGGCGGAGCCNTGAAAAATATAGATTAATTTTAAGTAAAATCAAAATCGTAAAGCTAATTGTCAGACATAAGATCAACTATGATAAGAAATATTCTCAGAAGACATGACAACAGTGTTTATAGTAATGAGATTTAGAATAATTTCGTCTTGTCTCTATTTTCCAAAACATTCTATTATGTGGTCATATCCCTTTAGTAAAGAAAAGTATATGAAATAAATTTTAAGCATTACCACTGAGACGGGAAACTCAGGTTGTTCAGAGCATAAGCAGGCAGCCCACAGGCCCAGACTCAGAGCACATGCAGAGGTGCCAGAAGCGAACAGAAGTCAGCAAGAGCACAGGCGTGGCCCCTGTGTGGGCAGTGGCTGCCAGACCCACAGCAGAGTCAGGGGAGATGAGTGCCCAGCGTGCCAGAGTCTCCAAGTGTCCATGAGTCAAACCGGATACACCGGCTGCTGCGCTTAAGCTCTTCTTGTCACAGGCCATAATCTCGGAGAACACTGGGCTCCTCCCACTAGGCTGTGGTCTAAACATTTGCTGGCTGGACTTTTCCACTGAACACAGTTGCCAGCTCACAAGTGAAGGAGAATTACATATTTGAATGTGAAGCAGAATTTGTCTCATTTCGGGTGGCTTTGATTTTCCAAATCTTGGGCTGATAAATATGACTGAATAAGAAGCATGCTCTCAGAACCACGTCCAGGGATGTGGGTAGTGGCCAGGGGCCTCCTCTTTCCCTATCAGCTCTTCCTCTGCAAATGATACTTTGAGACCAAATGATCCTGGGAATGCCGTATGCTACAGGGAACACAGACATCCTTAGGTTCTCAATGACTTTCATGGACTCCTCCCTTTAAATATTTTCTCCTACTTCTCACCAGTGGGGTAACTTCTGATATGTTCTGTTTTAAAGGGAAGCTTTCTGCTCTGCAGAAAACTCAAAGTTGTGAATTGACATTCCTGGACCATCCTGAGCCGGCTGGATGCTGCAGAGTCTCCCAGGCCCAGCAAAGGCCATTGATATAAGACAAGTCATAGAGCCAGATTCCGCACAAGACCCCTTATCTGATGAGCGACATGAACCTGGGAGCTCTGGGAAGCCCAAGTCAAAGATGAACCAGCAATGGATGCATCTTCCAAGGGAACGCCTTCCCCTGAATGAGAGAGTGGGCGGCTCCACCGGTCAGCACGGTCCTGGTACCGACCTACGAAGGAATGGACAGGATTTATCCACCGTGACTTTCTCAGCCACGGCTAGGCTCCATGAACCTATTTCACTCAGTATTCACTCACGTCCTTTGCAATCTGAGATTAATGCTCCAGGTGAGAGATTCTGAAAGCAACATGTCACAAGCTTTTGCCATCTCATTCTTATGCCTCCTATAATCCTCAGATTCCCATCCCCAGAAGTCAGGTACCAGCAACCCACATTGCCTGTGAAATAGTTAATACTTAAACCAGGTCAAAGGCGGCATATTGTCCTTAGCTTTAACAACCTGAAAGGGACTTCCCTGACCATCTGGTAGTTAAGATTCTGAGCTCAGAGTGCAGAGCACACGGGTTCAGTCTCTGGTCAGGGAACTAAGTTCCTGCATGTGGCATGGCCAACAAACAAACAAACAAATAAAAGTTTAAAATAAAGATCTGCGAGATTCAGCCTTACATCCTGCCTGCATGCCCCAGGTCCCTATAGCCCCAAACAAGCCAGGCAGCTCTTAATGAACTCTCTGGGCAGGGGAACACAATTTGTGTTTTAATTCTTAGTTTTCTTGAGGGAAAGTAACTTTTCCCATTGTCCCCAGTGAAGTCACCAAAAACTCTCCTGGTTTTTTTCTAAGATCCATCTTTCCAGCCTCTTCATCATCTTTGGGACCATTCCCAAGAAGGCCTTTGGCTTCTCTAAATCTCTCCTAAAAGCCTTCCTTTTGTACTAAATGAAAGCAAGCTGACACATTCCCTAGACTCAGAAGTCTCTAGCTTTGCGTGGCCTGCAATTTTTCAGGAATGAGAAGAAAAAAAAAAAAATAAAAACAATAAAAAACGCATGTCTTTGAGGAATGAGTCAGAGGCATTAAAGTAACTCCCTGTGCAGGGGACTGTCTCCACAGGCTTGATACCTTGGCCCTGCTCTAGACATTTCTCATACTGGGAAGAGGTCTGAAATGTTAATGCCTTGGGACCCGGCCACAGTTTACAAAAAGCACCTTCTCCTTCAAAAGCTTCTGTGTTAACCAAAAGTGATTAAAACCAGGTCCTTGCCAAGGGCATTCTTTCACAGTTCTGAACAAGTAAGAAAAAGCAGAGATGATTATCCGGCCAGCCCGGCAGAGATTTGCTCCTTTCTATAAAAATATACATGCTGACAAAACAACAGCTGTAGATTTACAATTTGTCTGATTTGATCACCTTTCAGCACAGGGAAACCTGGCTTGTACACTCCATTAGAGGGGCTGCTGTGGGGACCATCACGGGAGACAAGGCCCAGCCTGGGACCCAGGCCAGAGATCGAGCTGGGATTTCACCTGAACGTCATCCCTAGATTCAGCTGGAGTGTCCCAGGCCCCCAGGAAAGGTCCCTTGGTTTCTGTGTCACTGCAGCTTCACGGCTGGCTCTGTTGCAGCACATTGCGGGGTGTGAGGTGATGTGTGTACCTGTCCACCTCGTGCGACAGCTCGTGAGCTCCATGTTATTTCAGTGGGAGCCCATTAAGCTTTATCTGAATCGCTAAGGCCTTTCCCTGGAAAGCCAAGAGAGCTTCTCTTTCTTTTAAACAGACATACAAGGGGAAGAATCAGTACCTTCATTTTCACCCAGACAAAGCAGTGCTCATCCAGGCTACTGACAACATCATCTCAGGCAGACGGTGAAGATGCTGCAGGTTCATTTCCAGAAACAACAAAGCAGGCAACGCAGCAGACGCAAAGAAGCCGCAAGAACTGTCTGGTCTCAGCAGAGCGGCCTTCACGCCCAGCGACTGGGGAAGGCAATGGCACCCCACTGCAGCGCTCTTGCCTGCGGAATCCCAGGAGCAGCGGAGCCTGCTGGGCTGCAGTCCGTGGGGTCACACAGAGCTGGACACGAGTGAGCGACGCCGCCCTCCCTGTCCACTCCACGCACTGGAGAAGTCCAGCGCTCTTGCCTGGGGAATCCCAAGGGCGGCGGAGCCTGGTGGGCTGCAGTTCATGGGGTTGTACAGAGTCGGACACGACTGAGCGACATCACTCTCCCTTTCCACTTCCCCGCACTGGAGAAGGCAATGGCACCCCACTGCAGCGCTCTTGCCTGGGGCATCCCAGGGGCGGTGGAGCTTGGTGGACTGCCATCTATGGGGTCGCACAGAGCCGGACACGACTGAAGTGACTTCGAAGCAGCAGCAGCAGCAGCATACTATACTGCAGTCTCTAAAATGTGCAATATAGGACCATGTTTTTTTTAAGTGTACATATCTCCATTAAAATATGTTTTATTGCTAAAAATGTTAACAGCCATCTGAGTCCTTGGTAAGTCATAATTTTTTTTACAATAGTAACATCAACGATCACAGATCACCATCACAAGTATAATAATGAAAAAGTTTGCAATAATGTGAGAAATACTAAAATGGGACACAGAGACATGAAGTGAGTAAATGCTGTTGGAAAAAATGGAGCTGATAGACTTGCTTGATGCAGGGTTGTCACAAACCTTCAATTTAAAACAAACAAAAAAAGAAAAACAGCTGCTGGGTTTGGTTGGGGATATAGAGACCTGGGGGCATGCAGGCAGGGTGGAAGGCTGAATATTGCAGGTCTTTATTTTTTAATTTTTATTGGGTTTTTTTTTTTTTTTGATCATGTCATGCCACGTGCAGGCTCTTATTTCCCCCACCAGGGACTGAACTTGTGCCTCCTGCACTGGGAGCTCAGGATCTTAACCACCGGATGGCCAAGGAAATCCCTTGCAAGTCTTTAAAAGCACGAACAGTGCATGAAACACCATACAGAAAAGCACAGTGAAGGGAGGTCTGCCTATATCCATAAGACAGATCCAAGGCACTGCTCCTTGTGGGCAGAATTCAGCTACAAAGGTCCCAGTTCATGGATACTGAAGATGCAAGAACGCCAGACAGGACAATGGATGCTCTCACCCAGCACCTCCACCCATCCAGTAGTACCCACCCTCTTTCCCAGAGGCAGCCGTAGGAAAGGATCTGCTCAGCTCTCCACCATAGAGAAATCAAATAGAAATCAAAACCGTGCAATTTAAAACAATGAGGTGCTATTTCCAGTCTATAAAATTAACAAAGTTTTAACTAATAATGACAGTTTTCATAAGGCCTTGTTCTAATAAATACTGTCTTACACTACTTTGCACGTGGTGGGCGTGGGGGAGATATATTGGTGCACATTTTCCAAAAATCAGAATATATTAAGGATCTTAGAGATATAAACAAAGATATGTGCTTTAACATGTCCACTGAAGCTTTACTTTCAAATAAAGAAATTTGAAATGAACTCAGCCATGAAATAAATGTGATCATGCACTAGTGTTCACTAAGCTGTGCAACGTATACACTAAGTAACTGTTGACATTTCACCACCTCGACACAACTGGGCTTTGTTTCTTGCTTAAAGTCTCATGTATGATGAACATCTCCAGGCAGCTTTCCGCCAAGCAGAGACTCTTAGGTCCATGCTGCTTTCACTTGCCACCTGCCATCCGCCGCTACGGATGAGGGGACAGAAAAGCCTGGGGAGCTCACTGGGCTTTTTCTTTAATTATTTTTTCCTTTTTGGCGGTGAGGGGACTTGGTTGCTCTGTGCATGGGCTTCCTCCAGCTGCAGCAAGCAGAGGCTGCTCTTCACGCGGGCGCCTCATGGCGGCGGCCTCTTTTGTGGAGAGCAGGCTCCAGGCGCGCGAGCTTCAGCCACTGCGGCCCGCGGGCACAGTATCTGTGGCTCTCTGATTCTGCAGCCCGCGGGCACAGTATCTGTGGCTCTCTGGCTCTGTGGCCTGCGGGTACAATATCTGTGACTCTGCGGCTCTGCGGCCCGCGGGCGCATTAT
Source organism: Oreotragus oreotragus (assembly GCA_006410675.1). NCBI lineage: Eukaryota > Metazoa > Chordata > Mammalia > Artiodactyla > Bovidae > Oreotragus > Oreotragus oreotragus. The sequence continues at coordinate 70,454 of SJYX01017258.1, forward strand.
CTGTGGCTCTCTGGCTGTGCAGCCCGTGGGCGCAGTATCTGTGGCTCTCTGGCTCTGCAGCCCGCGGGCGCAGTATCTGTAGCTCTCTGGCTGTGCAGCCCGCGGGCACAGTATCTGTGGCTCTCTGGCTCTGCAGCCCGCGGGCGCAGTATCTGTGGCTCTCTGGCTCTGCAGCCCGTGGGCGCAGTATCTGTGGCTCTCTGGCTCTGCAGCCCGTGGGCGCAGTATCTGTAGCTCTCTGGCTGTGCAGCCCGCGGGCACAGTATCTGTGGCTCTCTGGCTCTGCAGCCCGTGGGCGCAGTATCTGTGGCTCTCTGGCTCTGCAGCCCGTGGGCGCAGTATCTGTAGCTCTCTGGCTGTGCAGCCCGCGGGCACAGTATCTGTGGCTCTCTGGCTCTGCAGCCCGTGGGCGCAGTATCTGTGGCTCTCTGGCTCTGCAGCCCGTGGGCGCAGTATCTGTAGCTCTCTGGCTGTGCAGCCCGCGGGCACAGTATCTGTGGCTCTCTGGCTCTGCAGCCCGTGGGCGCAGTATCTGTGGCTCTCTGGCTCTGCAGCCCGTGGGCGCAGTATCTGTAGCTCTCTGGCTGTGCAGCCCGCGGGCACAGTATCTGTGGCTCTCTGGCTCTGCAGCCCGTGGGCGCAGTATCTGTGGCTCTCTGGCTCTGCAGCCCGTGGGCGCAGTATCTGTAGCTCTCTGGCTGTGCAGCCCGCGGGCACAGTATCTGTGGCTCTCTGGCTCTGCAGCCCGTGGGCGCAGTATCTGTGGCTCTCTGGCTCTGCAGCCCGTGGGCGCAGTATCTGTAGCTCTCTGGCTGTGCAGCCCGCGGGCACAGTATCTGTGGCTCTCTGGCTCTGCAGCCCGTGGGCGCAGTATCTGTGGCTCTCTGGCTCTGCAGCCCGTGGGCGCAGTATCTGTAGCTCTCTGGCTGTGCAGCCCGCGGGCACAGTATCTGTGGCTCTCTGGCTCTGCAGCCCGTGGGCGCAGTATCTGTGGCTCTCTGGCTCTGCAGCCCGTGGGCGCAGTATCTGTAGCTCTCTGGCTGTGCAGCCCGCGGGCACAGTATCTGTGGCTCTCTGGCTCTGCAGCCCGTGGGCGCAGTATCTGTGGCTCTCTGGCTCTGCAGCCCGTGGGCGCAGTATCTGTGGCTCTCTGGCTGTGCAGCCCATGGGCGCAGTATCTGTGGCTCTCTGATTCTGCAGCCCGTGGGCGCAGTATCTGTGGCTCTCTGATTCTGCAGCCCGTGGGCACAGTATCTGTGGCTCTCTGATTCTGCGGCCCGCGGGCACAGTATCCATGGCTCTCTGGCTGTGCAGCCCGCGGGCACAGCAGCTGTGGTGCAGGGCTTAGTTGCTCTGCGGCACGCGGGATCGTCCCAGATCAGGGATAGAAGTCATGTCTCCTGCGTTGGCAAGGGGATCCCTAACCACTGGACCACAAGCGAAGCCCCTGGAGAGCATACTTTTCTGAGGGAACAGCGTGGCTCTCCTTCATCCGCACTTGACGTTTCACTAAGCCGTTCATGCAGAGTCATGTCACAGGCTCTCCGAGACATTTCCTGTCTCTGAGCATCAGGCAAGGGTGTGTTTCCGGATCTCCCCTGCAGTCTGATTGGACCAACAGGTCGAAACCCTGGACAAGGGGCACCTTGGTGCTTCGCGCTTAGGACGGCACTCCAGGTTTATTCGTCTTTGGCCTGTTTTGCCTTGAATTCCATGACTTTACATTTTCCCCATTTATTCCTTTGTACGATGTGTCCCCAAATGAGAACAGAGGGCTTCACGAGGAGAGGAGTTTGGTCTGTGTTGTATATATACATGTGTGTGGGGGCGGGGGGACAGGTGGAAGGAAGAGGTAGAAAGAAATAAATGATAAGTAAATTTTCCACACAGTATGCTTAACCTCATTCCTCACAGTGTGCTGAATGAGGACACATGAAATGGGTCAAAGGATGAAGCTCTAATCAAGGACAAATCCTAGTATGAGATGGCTCAGAGAAGAATCAGGGAAAATGGCTTTTTGCTCATGTGAAACGTGCCTTATTTCTATCCTTCCATATGGGCATCTCACTCACAGCTTTGTGATCATCCAGGTAGCACCAAAAGGCTAGTGACTTCCTGGGTGTGGAAGAAAGCACTCTGGGCTGGGGGCCAGGAGACCCTGGGCCAGTTACAGCTGTCCCCTGGGTCTGAGATTTTCCTGAGAGGAGTTTGGTCTGTGTTGTATATATACATGTGTGTGGGGGCGGGGGGACAGGTGGAAGGAAGAGGTAGAAAGAAATAAATGATAAGTAAATTTTCCACACAGTATGCTTAACCTCATTCCTCACAGTGTGCTGAATGAGGACACATGAAATGGGTCAAAGGATGAAGCTCTAATCAAGGACAAATCCTAGTATGAGATGGCTCAGAGAAGAATCAGGGAAAATGGCTTTTTGCTCATGTGAAACGTGCCTTATTTCTATCCTTCCATATGGGCATCTCACTCACAGCTTTGTGATCATCCAGGTAGCACCAAAAGGCTAGTGACTTCCTGGGTGTGGAAGAAAGCACTCTGGGCTGGGGGCCAGGAGACCCTGGGCCAGTTACAGCTGTCCCCTGGGTCTGAGATTTTCCGACTGTGAAATTAGAGGGCTAATGCCATAAAACACTAAGGGATGCTAAAATTCTTCAGGAACTGAATTCAATATGTATAAGTGAGATATTTCTATTTGGAAAATGGACTCCAAGCAGATTTGTCACATGAAAGCATGTTTTGATACCGTTCTCTTGGTATTAGCATACAACAGAGAAATGAGCGCCACGTCAGCCCAGCAAGACTGATGTCAAGAACCCTTTGCTGAGGCTGGAATACTGTTCTCTATGATTTTCTAATCTTGGATTGCTGACACCAACTTATCAAGGGGGACACTGGGGCACGGAAGGTCTAAGCAAGTGTTCAAAGTAGGAGGGGGTACACGCCCAGCTAATAGTCAACCCTTTATAAAATCTTGACCTGACTTGAGTGAATATTGGGCTTGAGAGGCATAGCCTTTGGGAGGTCATGCTGCCTCAGAAGAAAATAAAGAAATGCCACAAGTCTTTGCTCCTCTTCACCAAACTGTGGCCTAAACACCAGGCCCTTTAGAAGACAAGAATGACAGCAAGTACCAGGTGGAAGCAATTAACCCAAAATCCTATCAGCCCAGGTGGCTCTGGCCTGGACACTCCATCTCCATTCCCCAAACCATTACGATGGATAAAGAAGGCCAGTCCCCCAAAGACAGACATTTGAGATTCTTGGAGATTCTAGGTCATGCCCTCATGTCACCTTTTGAAAAGAACCAGCTTGAAGCAGGAGGACCTTCTTTGAAATTCTGTTCCCTATCCCAGGTGGACTCTGTGGGCTCCTGTTGGGCTATTCACTTAATATGAAGCAAAAGCAAATGATGATGGTGTGAGGTTTTAATGCTGCCATTCCTTTAAACGATAGGAATTATCATCCTACCCAGAGGAGAGAGCTATATTCAGATATCCCTAGAGTCAACATGGCCACCTCCTCGCTGTCTGGCCTCAACGACCTAGTTTTCCATTGTCTTTTCAGAGAGGCATAATAATGGGGCCTGCTCCAAGGAACTGATTGAGAAAACACAGCTTCTGTGTTCCTAGATGAAATCTGCCCCAGGACCTCAAAATACTCGGATGAACAATAGAAAGGACTCTGCACTTATCGCTGTGCGAACCTTAAAATGAGAAGCCACTTGAGTGCAATGGTGATGCAGAAGAGAATATCCACATGAGCAAACCGGAGCCCTGGGGGCGGGGGGGACAAAACTGAACCTGACCAGATCAACAAACTAAGGAAGAAAAAAATCTAGACCAAGTGATTTTATTACAAAGATAGGAAACAAAATGGAAGGAATTAATTGTTCAGGATCTACACCTGAAGTCAGTGTGTATGGGCTGAATTTCCTTATCCAAATGTAAAGATATCCAGATAGCATAAGATTAAAATTGTGCATCAAACCATCTAGAAAACAAAAACTGACATGACCAAGTGATTTTATTACAAAGATAGGAAACAAAATGGAAGGAATTAATTGTTCAGGATCTACACCTGAAGTCAGTGTGTATGGGCTGAATTTCCTTATCCAAATGTAAAGATATCCAGATAGCATAAGATTAAAATTGTGCATCAAACCATCTAGAAAACAAAAACTGACATCAAAAGCAAAATTATGGAGGCCCACAACCTCCACAATGATGGAGGAAATGTACTTCCTATTCCTCCTGCTGAAACGTAGAGAGGAAAAGGCGGACTGACCAGGGGCCTCAGAACCCAAGCCGTGATGTGGTGGTGAGCTCCTCGGATTTCCTTTTGAATTCATATATTCTAGACTAGGTGCTCGGGGAAGGCAATGGCGCCCCACCCCAGTACTCTTGCCTGGAAAATCCAATGGACAGAGTAGCCTGGTGGGCTGCAGTCCATGGGGTCGCTAACAGTCGGACAGACTGAGCGACTTCACGTTCACTTTTCTCTTTCATGCATTGGAGAAGGAAATGGCAACCCACTCCAGTGTTCTTGCCTGGAGAATCCCAGGGATGGGGGAGCCTGGTGGGCTGCCGTCTATGGGGTCGCACAGAGTCGGACACGACTGAAGTGACTTAGCAGCAGCAGCAGACTAGGTGCTAGAGAAGACAGCTACCTGAAAATGCCAATAGGCACAGAAAACAAGGGCTCGCCAAGAAAAGACTGTTTACACAAGTGAAGAAACAGAGTCAGGGTAGCCTCACAGGACTGAAAGGATCTGGCAGTATCCACTCCAGCCAGACATCACAGAAAAAACCGCAGCCCCGCCTTCCTGCCCACTGACGGCAGACACTCCCGCTCTCACTAGCGCGTGATAAGGCGGTCCTCCTCGAGATGGGAGCAAGGCAGGCTAAGGAGGGATCACGGAATTCATCCTCACTGAGCAGTAAGGAGCTCTTTCCACGCCCCAGAGTCAGTGCAGCCTGAACTTTAATGCCCACCCGGAAGTAATGAGGCAGCCTTCACATTCATGGCTGGGATGGAGTCAGAGTTTCCCTGCAAACATGCAAGATTCAGTGACTATCCAGCGTCTCATAACATAATATCCAAAGTGTCCAGGATGCAATTAAATCTGCAACTAAATATTCTAGGAAATATACATACCTGGGCATATTTGTTGTTATTTAGTCACTCAGTCATGTCTGACTCTTCTGAGACCCCCGTGGGATTTTCCGGGCAAGAATACTGNCTATCCAGCGTCTCATAACATAATATCCAAAGTGTCCAGGATGCAATTAAATCTGCAACTAAATATTCTAGGAAATATACATACCTGGGCATATTTGTTGTTATTTAGTCACTCAGTCATGTCTGACTCTTCTGAGACCCCCGTGGGATTTTCCGGGCAAGAATACTGGAGTGGGTAGTCATTTCCTCCACCCGGGGATCTTCCTGACCCAGGGGTCGAACCCAAGTCTCCACAAGTCCTGCATTGCAAGCAGGTTCTTTACCGCTGAGCCACCTGGGAAGCCCATCCCTGTGTGCATGTATATAATAAATGTGATTAAAAATATACAAGCAAGTTTGGTTCTAGAATATTAACGGGGAAGATCTTAGGATATTGGGAATTCAGGTGGTGCTCACTTCTTTATAGAAAACAGAGCAAACTCACGTTCTCTCTGTCCATGTGAAATGACACCGGCAGTTGTCCCACAGGCCCTCGGGGTGGGAGCGGGGGTGCTCCAGGGACAGCTGAGCACATGTCTCTGTTGGGGCTACTCACACTGAACTTGATGCAGAATTGTCCCTGACAAAGGATGCATTTTATTTTCCCACAGCTGGGGCATTCATGTTGCACTCTCTAATACCTTGAAGGCAGGCTAGGCTACAGCCAAGTCAGGCAAAGGGCTGGCTGGGTGCTGGTCTCCCTGGGGGTAATTGGGGACCTCTGGCTGAATCCTCAGAGCCTGGTATTCCCAGTGGCCCAGAGCCAGGCAGGTGAGACTGCCTCCCCAGCCCTGGAGCAGAGCGGGCTGCTGTTATACAGAAGCAGAAGCCGAGAGAAAAAAGTCAGAGATCAAGTGGCTGAGATCCATCCTTTTACCATTAAAAGAAAATCCAATTGTCTTTCTACAGGCCCGTAAGAAATGAGAAAAAAAAAAAAAACCAGAGGCTTATACTGGCACAATTAATACTTTACTTAAAAATCAATTATCAATCAAACATTTTTACATCAACCAACCCCACAGATAGAGAAACCTGGCAAAGTACAGTCCATGGGGTTGCAAAGTCAGACACAACTGAGCAACTAAGCATGATAAAGCTCAAGGAAGTGCAAATATCCAACAAAGTGAAAGTGAAGTTGCTCAGTCGTGTCCGACTCTTTGCAACCCTGTGGTCTGTAGCCCACCAGGCTCCTCCGTCCATGGGATTCTCCAGGCAAGAATACTGGAGTGGGTTGCCATTTCCTTCTCCAGGGGAATCTTCCCAACCCAGGGATCGAACCCGGTCTCCCACATTGCAGGCAGATGCTTTAACCTCTGAGCCACCAGGGAAGCCTATAAAGGCTCTGCTAATTCTTTTGAGAGACCATAGTCAGCTCAGCGAGCAGACAGCTGCAGAGCAGAAACAGAACCAGCCTGCGAGTGGAGTGAGGAGAAGGGGTGGCTGGCAGTGGGCTGGGGCTCGGTCTCCGGGAGCCATACCCCTCCAGGGCCATCAGAACCAGCCGGGCCCCAGCAATCAAGAACTGACCATCATGTAGAACAAGAAAAAAGGGCCCGTAAGAGAACGTCCTGCTGAAACCCTGCCTTCTGTGTTAGTGCAGCGGTGATCGTTCTGCAGGGACGAGGGTGAGTGTGTTTCTATTGTTGCTGTTCTCTCTGAGTCATTGTCCGACTCTTTTGTGACCCTGTGAACTGAAACAGCCCAGCTTCTCTGCCCATGGCTTTCTCCAGGCAAGCATACTGGAGAGCCTTGCCGTCTCCTTCCCAGGGGATCGTCCCAACCCAGGGGCTGAACCCAAGTCTCCCACACTCGCAGGTGGATTATTTGCCCCCATGCCAAGCGCACGTGTGCAAGCACTGTTTGTATGTACCTATAATTTTTTGACTCATTTTTTTCACTTAGTAGATTTTGCTCATCCTCCCTCTGCATACATGCAGATTAACTCATCCTGCCTCATCTGCCAAGTGAATTAGCAGTTCACTGCAGGGCTGAGTCCTCGGGTTGGTGTTTCCTGGGTTATGGTGTAGGCCAGAGTCAGCCAAGGTTCCCTGTGCCCCTGCTCACAGGGGTTCAGAGCTTGCAGGCACATCTTCCTCATCCACACACAGGCTGAGCTCAGCAGGCCATCAGCAGGGTCCCCAAAGTCCTTCCCTCCAACCCTGCTTCTGCGCGGTGAGTGGATTACAGGCTCTCTGCGGCAGCCTGTCCCTTCCCTCTGAGATCCTGAAAATCTGGAAATCGCTGGCTCCAGTGCCATCGGCTTCCTGTCATCCAAAACTCCCTTGATGTCTCGGGGCCATTTGTGGAACCACTTTCCATCTTCCAACTGCTTTGCAGTCAGTTCCTTAATTTCTCCACTTCCAAGATAAACACATGGGCCCAACTGGAAACATGAGACTGGAAAGTGGGGATTCTCAAATCATCAAGGGAAGACAGAGGAGCTTGTTCAAAGAGAGACCCAGGGAAGGGCGTGATGTAGCCAGAGACTCTCACGAACATACAGGGAAAGAGCCGAGGACGGTGGGAGCATCCGTTAATGAGCGTTTACAGAGCGCCTTCCAGGTGCCAGGTTTCTGCGAAGCTGCAGGGGAGGGAGGGAGAGGGCCAGCCAGGGGCCAGAAGGCACAGGACCCTGCCAGAGCCGCCTGACACTTCTTCTGGGGTATTAGGGTCTTCTTATCATGTGACGGTTGAAGTCCCTAACCAGACCCTGTAGTATCACTGGGAGCAGGCACCACACTGGTCCAGCTTCACGGAGTGCGAGGGGCAGCCACAGAAATGAAGCCCTTGGCCGGAAGAAAGAGTTCAGATGAGCACAAAGTTCCAGTAAAACTCGATTTTTTAAAATATTTTTTAAATTATTTCTTCCAGTTTTATTGAGATATAACTTACACACAGCACCACAAAGGTTTAAGGTATACAGCATAATGATTTGACTTACATATCTCATGAAATGATTACCATAATACACTTAATGAACATTCTTCATCTCTTACAGACACGAAAGAACAGGGAAAGGAAGAAAATAATATTTTCCTTGTGATGAGCATTCTTACAAAATGCTCTAATAACTTTCATATAAGACATATAGCAGTATTAATTATGTTAATCATAGTGTATATTACATCCCTAACATTTATTTATAACTAGAACTTTGTACCTTTTGATCACCTCTGTCATCATACAAAGATATTACGTTATTATTAATTATATTCCCCACACTGTATATTTCATTCCTGGGACTCACCAGTAAAACTCAATTTTTAAATAAAGTTATCAGATCAGAAATCCAAACAGTGAGCACTTAAGAGCAAGGAGGTATATAAAATTAGAAATTGCTGCACTCGGCACTTTTTTTGAATGGATGAGAATTATGGCCATTGTGCTTTCAGTGCCTGGGAAGGGTTATAAATAGCCAGGGGGAAGGGATTTTCCCATATGCTCTATCAAACACACTCACACACACACACAGACTTGATTTTTCAGACATTCCAAATTTTAAAACAAATAAGTTATTGGAATAGAAACATGAAGTGTGCCAAGTTTCCACCAGCAGCCAAAGGAGCCGAAAGTACGAACATGTGAGACTTCAGGACACAAACCAGGGGTCTGAGCCTTGGTGGCGAGAGCGGGTCCGCCCCAGAGCCAGGCACAGGCCCGGCACGCGACGGGGGTTCCCACGCAGGAGCCTTGCTTCGGTGACTGGACAGAACAACGGGGCTGTGAACACCCACCCTTCATGGTGCTCCCAGACAGCTCCTTCCACGGAAGGGGCCAGCCCAGCCTGGGGAGAGGAAGCTCTGAAAAGCTGGGGAGCGTGCTTATTCCCGTTTAGACAGATCTCTGGGACCTGAGGGGGGGGATTCAGACCAGGAGGGACACATGCGCCTTTACAGCCAGTCTTAGAAGGAGCCTTCTCCAAAGGAGGGCCAGGATGGCCAGAGTTAGAGGCCAATGTCACTGGCAGGGAGGCCAGAAGGCCAGGCTGGAGGCGGTCTCGGCGGCCGTTGGGACGGGCCCCTTGCTGCCTCTTCAGACCGTTCCTCCTGCCTCGTGTCTTCCCCAGATGGCCATTCTACAAGCTTCCACGTGACTCTGATCTGGCCTGAGACCCATGATTCGCAGAGTTCTCCAACTGGAGAAAATGCACAGGAGGCCTAGTCAGAGGGAAGACCAGGTCGGGGATGGACTTTGGTTTCAGCCTAAACCACAGACAAGGAGAATCAGAGCTTTCTTTCATTCGGGTACCCACCCAGGAAAGCAAAAGTCAAGTGGGGGGCACTCTTTGGTGGTCCACGGGTTAGGACTCTGCACTCTCACTGCAGAGAGCATCCTTTGATCCCTGGTGAGGAAACTAAAATCCTGCAAGCTTCACAGGGCAACCAAAAAAAAAAAAGATTAGTGAATAGGATCCAAGTTGGGAGCAATAGTTTTTTTATAAAAAACCGAGCTGGGAGATATTTCAAGGTTACACAGTTATGATGACTTCCACCTACACAGGATTCATTCTTGTCCTGGAAATGATCAAAGGAAATCTGCTTATAAACAACAATGCCACAAGAATAAAGCCATAAAACAGCACGACAATTGGGGAAGAGGTGCTCTCATGCCTGGGGGCTGCTTTGCCATGCTTGGAGGGCATTTGCTGCAGAATAAGCGATAGAAGTATGTATTTACCATTCATTCATCTCTTTAGTCTTTAATCGAATGCTGTTTTCGGAGTATGTTGGGAACTGAGGGCAAGGGGAGAGACAGCAATGAACTCATTTACGAATGTCTACTGAGCACCTACTGTGCATAACAATCATGTCGTTACTGTGTGTCACGTAGGGGGACTGTCTCTGTTCCGGGGGTAAAGGTGCGCCCGTGATTGTTAAATTTTGTCTGTACCCCAACTCTGGTGTACCTCTTGTAGGTTCAGCCCACAATCGTCCTATAAGGTTGATAAGGTTATGATGCTACGGAATAACACAGACACTGCTGTGCTATGACAGCTAGAACAGTTTTTAAGACAGGAACTTCATGCGACAGAGGACAAATGATGTGTTACTTCACAACAAATGGAGAAAATGTTGTAATCTGTTCAATTACCAAAGCACAGCCCCCGTTACGGTGTAATTTGGAATTCTAGGTCAGCTGAGTTTTACACTATTTATGGATTTATGCCTGCCAAAGAGACAATTTTCAGCTTGAAATGTGATCCAGTGTTTGACTTTGGAACTGGTGTTCTAACGCAGCTTATTCAGTTCTCAAGGCCATATGCTAATGCTGGTTAGGTTTAGAAATCTGAGGGACAAAAGCAGTCGTGAGACATTTTGAAGTGCAGTCCCATTTCTAGGCCACTAGCCTCTGATGCCGCATTTTTCGCTTGGTGCCCAGATGGGGAGCACATTTTTACTGGCCTGAATGCTCCCAGCTTGCGTGTTAATAATGGGTACACACTTTGGTATTCTGCCAGGCTTATCCTGGCAACTGTTTTTGGACGGAGTAGTTCCAGTGAAAACAATTGCTTCCCAAGTAGTTTTAAGTGAAGTACCCAATTAGGAACAGAAATTTGCAATGGTTGATAGACCCTCAGCTTTAAGAAATAAACTAATCGTCAATTCCAAGCTGCCTGAGAAGAAGCTACTCCAGAAAAAGAAACCACAACCAGGAAATGGTAAGCCATTACCAAGGGCAGCCTTTAAAAATCAAAGGAAATATGAGACTAAGAAAGCTGCCGAGCAGGAAGGGACTAGAACCGAGACTTGGCGCCTACCCCTGCCTCCCAGAGCGCCCCACAGAACACTGCGTCTCCATCAGCATCTGGAGACGGTGAGACAGACGAAAAACTCAGGATCCTAAAGGAGACCCAAAAGCAACTGAGCCTTGAAGGAATAAGCAGCAACTGAAACATAACTAGAAAAACAATAAGTTGGAGAGAATTCAAAAAGATATCACCCTTCTCCAGGAGCTGGACGATTTGGAACTGGTTATGTTAAATGTTTAGAGAAGGCAAGCTTTTGGCATAAACCAGGAAACACATCCTGTGTACTAAGCCTGGTGGAGCACCCTGAATGTCCCCAGGCCACCACAGACGCACCACGCACTGCTCATCTATAACGCGACCGTTTAGCCAAGCTTTGACACACACGTGAAAATGAAAAGTGTTAGTCACTCAGTCGTATCCGCCTCTGTCCGTCGCATTCTCCAGGCAGGAATACTGGAGTGGGTAGCCACTCCTCTCTCTGGGGGATCTTCCCAACCCAGGGGCAGAACCTGGGTCTCCTGCACAGCAGGCGGATTCTTTACTATCTGAGCCACCTGGGAAGCCCTTAGTTAATAATGTCCACTAAAGCAATTCTCTCTACCTTTCAACACATGTTGAAGAAAAGAGATCTCCATTTCCTAGCTAAGCTCAAGACATTGAAAATCAAGTATCATTTTTACTCAGTATAATTTACCATATATGGGGAAAGACATTTTAAATTTAAATAAATGTAACCCATTTGACTGCTTTAAAGTAGTACAAACAAGCCAGGTGAACAAAACCTTGTTTCTCTAACTTGAGAATGAATGTTTTCTCCTAAACCTGTACTAACACACTAAGTTGATCAGCATAACCTCAGAGTAATTTTGTAGAAAAGTGAATTGCTTTATAGTGCAGTTCTTCTGAGAATCCTTAAAGTTTTAATTTTTAAACCAAGACTCAGGCTTTGCTCTATCCAGTGAGGAACCCCAGAAGAGCCTGAATACATGGGTGTCATTTACCCGTCACAAAAGGAGTTTCCGAAATCTTTTAAGTGGCCTTGAATGGACACATAATACTGGTATGCGGAAGTCCCCATTCATTTATGCATATGTATTTCATGCCTCCCATGAGCTAAGCTTCGTCTAGACCTAGCCAAGATATAATAAAACGTACCATGTGGAGTCTGTCAGGAAGGAGATTAATATGTTAAAGTTTTTAGCAGTTAAAAGAACTTAAAGGGCTAAGAAACACACAGACAAACAAAAGGGAACATGGAGAAAAAAACACAAGTGGCAAGAAGGGCCCCCCCAGAGAAACCGCTCTGAGAAACCAGAGGGAGGGAGCCACGCGGCCCTGACTGGTGGTGACACCTGCGAGGGAAGCCCAGAAGTCGGCTTTCCTCCAGCTCTGAGCTCATGGAGACGTGGTAGCAGAGATGCTCTGCAGAAGCCGGGCTCTGTGAAGCATCCCCGGAGGCAGACGATGGCCGGAGTTCGTGGGGGCCGTACCATCTCCCCGCTGAGCGGCAGGTCTTCTCGGGGTTTTCTCCGTTTTCCAGTTTTATCTTGAATCCAAATTTGAGTTGCTTGCCCTGTTGCAGGACACAGAATTTCTTTCTGAAACTTTATGCAGCTGATCCTGGGTACCACACATACTGTACCTCAATTCTAGAAACCGTGCTTCTTCCCGTGTGGGTGGCAGGATGCTATCCTTAAACTTCATAAAGTGGAAAGCGTGCTGATGAGGGAGTGTGTTCCTGCTGCCACGCTCTTTGTTTCTGCATTGATCATGGCCAGGCAAACAGACTCTCCATGCCACAGGACACCTTCCGACTGAGGTTATTGGGAAGGAGACGTCTATTTAGAGCAACAGCTACCTGGAGAGGCAGGAATCTCTCCTAGAGGGAAAAGGCAGTTCTCCTAGAAACATAAAGGCTCTCAAGGCAAAAGTTTCCTGCCATTGCCCAGGGAGGGATGACAGAAACAAAAGGCTTCGTCTCCTTCCTGCGTCCCAGGCTGGCCAGGGCACTGGTCTCCCAGCACAGAGCCTCTGACGGGGTGAGCCAGGCACCGCCTGCGAAGCGAAGGGCAGCCTCTGCTGAAGGGAAACAGACCGTCCCGTGAGTCCTCAGGAAAGGGCTGGAAGTCCTCCCCGCGCTGCTGGAGCCCTGCGACCCACATCCTTCCCTTAATTCCTTGGCTGGAGAAACGGCAGGAAAAGGTTTCGCTTCCCTCTGCTCCTGGAAAACCATCTGAAGTCTGGTTCCTGTCATCCTTGCAGCCGGGTCCTTTCTCCGGGAGAAACTGATTAAGTAGGGTGACCAAGAGATTTATTCTCAGGCCTGAAACCAGAGGCCAAGGAAGGCTCTGGGAAGGCAAAGGAGAACAAGAATGATGTTGAACTTCAAAAGTTCCTGCTGTGGTTGGTAGGGGGGTGGAGGAGGGAAAGGAGAAAAGGAAGATGTTTCTGCCTTGCTTCTGATCCACTCCAGCTAGGAACAGGGTTCCATCCTGCCCGACACCTGCCTCACGGGCTCGGGATATTGATGGGAATGCAGCGACCCAGGCAGCATACTTATCACTCACACTGTCTTAGAATCAACTTCATATGATCCCAGGCCTCCTTGGAATCTGCTCTCTATCCATTCTGTAATCAGAAGCTGTCACTTTGTTCACATACAGTTTATTAAGTTATTTCACATTTGTTCACTCAAATCAGTTTATAAAGTGGGGAAAGCACCATGGGGGAACTCTGGGCTCTAACAGTGAACAAGAGACAGATGGCTGTGTCCTCAGGGAGCTCCCAGCCTAGTACAGAGGCAGGCACGAAAGAAGGTCTTAAGTCCAGGATGTGGTGATAAATGTGAAGAACACAAAGAGAACCTGAGACGCAACGTGTTAGTAATTCTATAAGCGCCGCTGCTGCTGCTGCTGCTGAGTCGCTTCAGTCGTGTCCGACCCTGTGCGACCCCAGAGACGGCAGCCCACCAGGCTCCGCCGTCCCTGGGATTCTCCAGGTGAGAACACTGGAGAGGGTTGCCATTTCCTTCTCCAATGCATGAAAGAGAAAAGTGAAAGGGAAGTCGCTCAGTCGTGCCCGACTCTTTGCGACCCCATGGACTGCAGCCCACCAGGCCCCTCTGTCCATGGGATTTTCCAGGCAAGAGGACTGGAGTGGTGCCACTGCCTTCTCTGTCTATAAGTGCAAATGGGTGCAACTCTTAAATTAAAAGTCAGAAAGGGAAATAGGAAGGAGTGCTTTAATCCCTGGATTCAGGGTCATCTTTGGAGGGATGACAAGGTCTTGAAAGTGGCCGTTGGTGCATGGAAGAGCTTATACATTGAACAGTTTCACTGCAGGTTGGTGGGATGACTGGCCAACAGTGATACCAGTGACCCTGAAACGCCAGGGTCACTGGCATGTAATGCCATGTACTCCTTTTCTCTGAGTGGTTCAGTTCCATGAAAACCCTACGATTTCCCATGCTGACAGCGGAAGTCTAAGGATGTCTCCAAATCTGTTAGCAACTAACTCAATTTTCCTTTTCTCACCCAATTTTATTTGCTTGATGTCTTCAAATACAGAACCTCTTTGTTCCCATTTCTTTAGCAAAAGAAATCTCCAGCATTCACTTTGGGTAACGAGGTGGCTGTATAGATTGTGGTACCAAGTGCAAAGTTAAAATGTGGTTTCTCTTGTTCAAAAGCTGGAAAAAATGTTGTTAAAAGTTCTTAAATACAAAGCTTTTCCCTTCCTCCATGATCTGACCTCTCCTGAAATCATTTAGAAATATAAATTCAAGTTTGTATTAACTGTCATTAACTTTTTAAAAATAAATACTTATTTAGAATTAATTATTTTTTGGCTGACCACTATTCCCTATATTCCAAGTCTTCTTCAAATTTAATTATCAATATTTTTGCTTTACTTTGCTGGAATAGATTCTCCAAATTTTCTGGTAAGTCCTCACTGGTAAACTTCCAGAGTTCTTAAAAGGCTTTAAGAAACTATTTTTCCCTAGTATTTATTTGTTTTTATATTGCTTGGGATAGAATTCCAGTTAAAAAATCACATGGCAACAATTTTGAAGATTTTGCTCTATTGCTTTCAGAAATCCTCTTTTGCTTTTAAAAACTACAATTCCAATTTGTTCTTATTCCTTTATAAAGAAATTGCATTCTCTTTTGTTTTGCTTTGTTAGCCTTTAGGAAGCTTTTTTTCCTGCAATATCACCAGTGTGTTCACGTGATCTGTGCGTTACATTTGACCTACCTAACACCCAGTGGGCTTTTTAGATGCAAGGACTCCTGTCTTCACTTCTGAAAATCTTGTCCTCTGTTATTTATTCCTCCCTTCCCTTCTCTGCTTCCCCCCGCTCCACCTCCACTTACAAATTGAATTAGGCAGAATTTGGAATACTATGACAAGTCTCTCTGTCTCACTATGCTCCTTTAATGCGCCCCGTCTCCTTGTCTTTGGGGCTTTAATCGCCCCATCTCCTTGCTTTGGGGCTTTGATGTGTCCCATTTCCTTGTCTTTGGGGCTTTGATGCACCCCATTTCCTTGCCTTTGGGGCCTTGATGTGCCCCATCTCCTTGTCTTTGGGGCTTTAATGCACCCCATTTCCTTGCCTTTGGGGCTTTGATGCACTCCATCTCCTTGTCTTTGGGGCTTTAGTATATTTTAGTATATTTTGGAAGGATTCTTTGTTGACCTCTTCCAGCTTACAAGCTCAATTTTCAGCTGCATTAATTCTGCTCTTTAACCCACTTTTTTATTTCATTGACTATTTTCTTTTCTCCAGATCTCTGAGTTTGTAAATAATTTAGTTAGAAAATACTCTCATCCATGTTTACATTATTATATCATTTACTAACATTAATTATATTCTAAGGAATGTTTTGGTGCTTTTAAAGTTTATTTCCTGAGGCAATATCTTTTTCATGTTATTTTTAATTTCAATGTGCTTTCAGAGTAATTTTACATATCCTTCTAAAGATGCTGAGTTTCTCCCAGTGTTTTTAGGTTCTTTACATTTGTTTCCTTGACTGTGAGATAGATGGATGCATATCGCTGCTGAGTTAGGTTTGCCAGATATATAGATATAGATACATGATGGATTTAGAAAAGGCGGAGGAACCAGAGATCAAATTGCTGACGTTCATTGGATCATCAAAAAAAGCAAGAAAGTTCCAGCAAAACATCTACTGTTTTATTGATTATGCAAAGCCTTTGACCGTGTGGATCTCAACAAACTGGAAAATTCTTAAAGAGTTGGGAATACCAGACTACCTTACCTGCCTCCTGAGAAATCTGTATGCTGGTCAAGAAGCAACAGTTAGAACTGGACCTGGAACAACAGACTGGTTCCAAATAGGAAAAGGAGTGTGTCAAGCCTGTATATTGTCACCCTGCTTACTTAACTTATATGCAGAGTACATCATGAGAAACGCTGGGCTGGATGAAGCACAAATTGGAATCAAGACTGCTGGGAGTAATATCAGTAATCTCAGATATTCAGATGACACCACCCCTATGGCAGAAAGTGAAGAGGAACTAAAGAGCCTCTTGATGAAAATGAAAGAGGAGAGCGAAAAAGTTGGCTTAAAACTCAACATTCAGAAAACTAAGATCATGGCATCCAGTTCCATCACTTCATGGCAAATAGATGGAGAAACAATGAAAACAGTGAGAGACTTATTTATTTTTGAGGGCTCCAAAATCACTGCAGATGGTGACTGCAGCCTTGAAATTAAAAAATGCTTGCTCCTTGGGAAAAAAAACTTCCCTGATCAACCTAGACAGCATATTAAAAAGCAGACATTACTTTGGCAACAAAGGTCCGTCTAGTCAAGGCTATGGTTTTTCCAGTGGTTATGTATGGATGTGAGAGTTGGACTATAAAGAAAGCTGAGTGCAGAAGAATTGATGTTTTTGAACTGTGATGTTGGAGAAGACTCTTGAGAGTCCCTTAGACTGCAAAGAGATCCAACCAGTCCATCCTAAAGGAAATGAGTCCTGAATATTCATTGGAAGGACTGATGCTGAAGCTGAAACTCCAATACTTTGGTCACCTGATGCAAAAAACTGACTCAAAGAAAAGACCCTGATGCTGAGAAAGATTGAAGGTGGGAGGAGACGGGGACGACAGAGGATGAAATGGCTGGATGGCATCACTGACTCGATGGACGTGAGTCTGAGGAAGCTCTGGGAGTTGGTGATGGACAGAGAAGCCTGGCCTGCTGCAGTCCATGGGGACTCAGAGTTGGACACAACTGAGTGACTGAGCGGAACTGAACTGAGCTAAACATATAGATATAGATAGGTACATATTGAAGGAATGGCATATGTCTTCCCAGGAAGACAGTCTATTCTGGTATTGAATATTTCATGCATTTTGGGTGATCAATTAACCAGCAACGCCAACTACTAACTATCTGACTTTGGGTAAATTATTTGTCTTCTCTGATACTCAACTTTCTAATCAGAAAAATAAGTACAGCAAAAAAAAAAAAAAGATTAGGATTAAGTATAACCTTGCAAATCTATACACTCTTGCCTGGCAATAGTAACCAATAACACAAATGTTAACTGGAGTTTCAGTTGGTTCAAGTCAGAACCCAGGAGTGGGAGAAGTTGACACCCAAAGAACTGAGTCACTTACGGTCAAACTGGTAACGCAATGACGGATGAAATATTTTGATAAACAGGATATGTCCAATCACCTTGCTCGCTGTCCCCTCGTTGAAACCTGCCTCTCCGCCTCCATCTCGCACCCTGAAATGCCGGGTGGGAGAAGCCCCGAGGAGCACCACGCAGCCCCAGGCCTGCCAGGAGGAGAGTCTATAACCATTGGTGTTGCAGCCCCCTGCTGAGGAGAGGCACCCAGAGCGTGCCCTGGGGTTTCCGTCCTCCTGGCCCGTCTGTTCGGTGTTTTTGTCTTGATTTCCACAGGTAGCTTTTGAGGACAGCAGAGCATCTTCTTTCCTCCCAAGAAATAAGCAAGGCAAACTGTAGCCAAAATCAGCAGCTGCTGGTGTGCTTAACTGGGAAAATATCTCCCAGAGCTGCCAAGGCGATATGATAGAAGGGGATCGAAGAAGCTTGAGGTTCTCTTCCCAAGACATAAAGTAAGTTTCAGTACCAAAAAAAATCACATTGCTCATTTCCACACAGGAGACCCCCAGGTGTTTTGCAGAGACACTGTCCAACTATTTGTGGTGGGCTGCATTGGCCCATAAATAAATCTCCAATTGTTTCTGCTTGTCTGTTTTTTCTACATTGCCCAACACCTCCTTGAAATGCAGTTCCCAGGACATCCTGATAGCAGGAGAAACTCTGCACCCAGCCATGAGTACATCGTTTTCTAGACTAGCCATCATTTCTGCCCGCCCCCCAGCTCTAAAATCAACGTGAGTACAGACTTGTGCCAATCTGTGGACACTGGGTTTGTCCAAGCATGGAGAAGGAGACACAGTGTTCAGAAGTTGGGCTGGGGAGCTCGGATGTTAATCAATCCTACCTGATAGCAGCCAGCTCATCAGTTACAATCCTGGCATAGGGAAAACTAAACTGGGGCAGGGGAAGTCATTCCCACGCCCATCCTCACAGTCCAGTCCTGCTCTCTTCCCTCCACCTCACCCTGGAGGATTTAGTGAAGCTAAATTGCACCCCCCTCCAACCACCGCCACCACCCCCCTGCCGCCTGGACATCCCTCTTCAAAGGGCCAAGAGGCAGGATGACTGCAGGGTGGGAGCAGACTTACGTCTCTCCAAGTGTTGGAAGGAGCGGGTGAGTCCAGCTGAGAGCTCTTCTTCTGAAGTGCTTCCAGCCCAAACCGTCTGGAGAGAGCAGGTCTGCGAACAGGAATGAACAAGGGTCAGAAGGGAAGGGGTAGCCTCTGGAGCTAATGCCAAGGCTGGAACCTTGCACCTCCAGACCAGCTTTTACTGGAGATTAGTCTGGCACTGGGTCAAGAATAAGATCCTAAATTGGAGCTGAGGACTGAGCATCCCGGCTGAGCCACACAGCAAATCAGGCCAGCTGACATATCACCTACCTGGCTGGATTCTCCTCTCCCGAGGCCAGCTTGTTCCCTGTGCTGTGGGACTGTCCTTCCTACTATGATCTCAACCCCATTCCCAGAATTAGGCCTTATCCAGGTCTCTCTGAGCTTGCCAGTTGGCGCTAGTGATAAAGAACTCTCCTGCCAATGCAGGAGGCTTAAAGAGACACGGGTTCGAACCCTGGGTCGGGAAGATCCCCTGGAGGAAGGCATGGCAACCCACTCCAGTATTCTTGCCTGGAAAATTCCACGGACAGAGGAAACTGATGGCTCCATAGGGTTGGCAGCAGTTAGACACAACTGAAAGAAGTTAGCGTGCACAGGTCTCTCTCCGCTTGGGGAAGGGCTTTTCCTGACAGCGGTCAGGGCTTTGTATGGTGCCAGTGATTACTTCAGGATCGCAGCTATCAAATTTTTCTTTGATCCTTCCATTCAGGTATCCCCTGCCTCCCACACCGGGACAGTTTTGACAGCTTCCCAGACTGGACCTGGGTTTCCACTTGCTCCCAAGAGGCACGGAGCAGAGGAAAGTGCTCTCACTGACATCACTGCCGCTGCCCCACCGTCTCAAGCCAGCAGTGCCCTTCCAATGTGCACAAGTCACCCGTGAGCCTCACCTCCAGTATTGTCTCCTTCAGGAATCCTTTCTTGCCCCTCCCCACTTGCTTTAAGTGTCTGCCCTCCCACCCTGTATGCTCCCTTCCCTCCATTTAACACTGACTGACTTCCTCCCTGATCTTGTCTGTGTTCAACCCTGGACCATGAGCCCTCAGATGACAGAGGCCATGTCTATCTTATCCTTTTTAATGCGATGCCTCACTCCTAGCTGGCACAGCAGAGGGCAAGTAGGTAGTATATCCCAACGGAGATATTCTATTTCTCTGGAATTGAACTTGTCAAAGATGTAGGTAAGACTATTCAAGATTAAAGGAGGCTAAATCCAATGTCTGAGTCTGGTTTGGATCCTGGACCAGAAAAGGGGCATTTGTGAGATAACTGGTGAGGTTGACATGAGGTCTATAGAGCAGATGAGTGCCACATCAAGGTAATTTCATGATTTTGATCTTTGTACTCATGTCATATTAGATATAGAGCTTTCCAGGTGGCTCACTGATAAAGAATCCACTTGCCAATGTAGGGGACGCAGGTTCAGTCCCTGGGTTGGAAAAATGAAAGATCCCCTGGAGAAGGAAATGGCAACCGAGCCCACTGTTCTAGCCTAGGGAAGCTCATGAATAGAGGAGCCTGGCAGGCTGCAATCAGTGGGATCGCAAAAGAGTCGGACCCGAATGAGAGACTAAACGACATATTAGACATAACATCGGGGTTGGGCAAAAAGTACGGGAATTCTTTGTACAATTTTTGCACACTTTTATAATGTAAAATCATATCAAAATATATACATGTTAGATGCTCAGTCATGTCTGACTCTTTGCAACCCCATGAACTGTAGCTTGCCAGGCTCATCTGTTCATGGGATTCTTCAGGCAAGAATACCGGAGTGGATTGCCATGCCCTCCTCCAGGGGACTCTTCCTGACCCAGAGATCAAATCCAGGTCTCCCACATTGCAGGCAGGTCCTTACCATATTAATATATATAAAACTACAAATGTAGGCAAAGAAAAAGTATACATTAATTAGAAAGAATGAGATCCAACCTCAGGATCCCCTCTGAACTTGATTTTCTTGGTAAATTTTCTTTACTTTCGCTCTTCCCTTTCCTATAAAAAACAGACACTGCGTGTTTAAGGTGTGGGGGGACCCTTATTTCTGAGTGTCTGCCTGAAAAGGCTGCAGGGTGTACGATGCAGTGGTCTGTTGGTCCCCAAAGCCCTGCTCAGTGACACCAAACCAGTACACCAGTTTCCAGATGTTTCTAGATGCTTCTTCATCAATGGGCATACAAGGGCAGTTCCAACCCACTGTCCTGCGCATCTGTCAGCTGGATGGGGGCAGGCAAATGATTCCACTGGACTCGAGCAGCCACTGCGGCTGCTTCCTGCAGACCAGCCTGTTTTAACCTGCTGAGAAGGACAACGCTCAGGCGGGAACGGGCTTCACAGACAGGGACGAACACCAGGAAAGAGCAAGCCCCACAGAGCATTCTCTAGCCCAGCCCCCGACTCAGCGCCCCGCCCCCGACTCAGCGCCCCGCCCCCGGCCTCTCATCCTCAGGCCGACCCAACGTGGGTCACCCTCACCCTTGTCTTCAGGGCATGGATGGGACTGTCTGAGTCGGGACTGGAGCCTCCCTTCAGATGTTAGGAATGCAGGAGGGGCTGCAGGTGAAACTCCAGGCCTGGTTCATCAGCTTGAGACTTAAAGCTGGACAAACATCCCCTGCCGGCCAAGGCCAGGCCCAGCACCCTCCGCGAGCTCAGCGTGCTTTTGCCGCCCTCCTTCCATGCCTCGGGGCCATTTATGAGGCGCCAGAGCCTCTCGCTCCTAAACTGCAGACACTCGTGCTCGGAGGCAGGAGACCCAGCGTGCACCCACCTGACTCCTGGAGAAATGGAGCCAGCCTTGGCTCAGGTACCCAGGGTGACATGGTGACTGCTTTCCCACAAGGCTCCTCCTGGGGTTGCTAAAGCAGAGTGAAATTAAATCTGTCCCCTGCAACTTCTACCTACAGATCAAAGTTCTTCCCTAGAGTGACTGCTCAGAATCCATTTGTTTTCTCTACCGCATTGTAGCTTTTTAAACATCTGGAGACAAGCATCATTTTTCTCCCAAGTCTTTTATTTTTTTCAGACTGGACAGCCCTATTGGATCCCACAGTGTTTCCACACATCTCTATACAACACGGTTTCTAGATTCCCTGAGATGTTAACCTATCATTTTCAAGGTTCTTCCTCTAATGCAGAGGACAGTTAGAATACAAAGTTCCAGACCAAGTAGCCAGCACAGAGGACAGGAGAACTCTCTGTTCCTCTGACCCACACTCCGTTTCTCCACGGACACACAAGTGTTCCTTCTTAGCGACGCGTGGTGACGCTGGCTCCCGCTGAAGCCGTATGACACCTAAACTCCAAAACGTTCACCATCTGATATTTACCCACCTAACTTCTGAATGAAAGATATTCTGTGTTAGCACTGTGCATGTGTCTCTGCAGTTAACACAAATTTAGCTCCTACTCCTGGGCCTCCTGAAGGCGCTGGGAGACCTTCCTAAAGAAATGTGTCACGGTGGGTCCAGGTATGTTGCCTGAGAGGGGAGAACACATCAGAAGGCAAAGCACCAACATTACCCAGCTCTCCAGATGAGGCCTCATTATTCCTAGTAAAACGGAGCAAAGAAGGCCCTAAAGCACTGAGATGTGGACATGAAGCCATAGCAAGCCCGTGGGCTCCAGAGGGGCTGCAAGGGTATGTGAGGGGCGCTGAAGGCGAGGGGCAGCCCCGGACGTGCGAGCGCTTGGAAGCCAAATGGGAACCAGCAGGTCTGTGGGCCTGGACAAGGGCCTGGGCGACACAGACCTCTTTCCCCACCTCCACCCACAGTAGCTAAGACAAAGGCTTCAGGCTGGCTTAGCGACTGCTAGAAGAAAGATTGCGAAAGAGATTGAATGTACACCTCACAAAGGATCTGATTTACTGCTCCTGAAAAAAAGGGCCGAACCTTTTTCATCTTGATAATATCCAGACTCCCAGAGGGGCATCCATTCGTTTCAGTGAAAGACAATAATATCTCTGCTGTGCCACAGTCTGCAGGAGGCAACGCCACTCAGGAAGGCAGCACCAGGAAAACACTTCCTGCAAAGACAAAGGACACATTAAATTGATCCCTAACAAACACATTTCAACTGCAGTGAGCTGTCAGAAAGAAAGGCAATGTGCTGGCTTTTCTCTCAGCACGTAAAGGAAGTCCTTAAAGTGGAGCACTGGGATTTTACCAGCCACAGCATCAGCAGCAAAAAAGACAAGGCAACCTTGACCTCCTGCAGGATCCCACAGATTTTCAAAGTGTCTGTGCACGTGGGCAGGGCCAGCTGTGGCCAAGCGCTTCCATCGATAAGCCATCCATGGATTAGACGATTGCTAGTCTAAGGTCACCGCAGGCGCTTCTGGGTGGTAATGACCGCTAGGTGGTCTTGCGCACACCCTGTGGGCCCAGGGGCTGCGGAGGAGCCTCGTGAGCAGCCTTCATCTTGGGTTGACCCAAAGGCATGGTATTTGGCAGATATTTTACCCCGTTTCTGGTCTGGAGTTGCGGCAATTTGTTGTTTCATTAAAGTTGCTCATTTTCTCCACTTTCCCTTCTTAGATCTTGTTGTTATTTCAGTAGTATGCAAAACATCTCTAAAGCCCAGACCTCAGTGTCTAGACATTACTATTTAATTAACAGGAAAATTCACAGCATACTTAATATTAAATGAATGTATCCTAATTAAAAATAAATGGCCTTAATGAAAGGTAGAGCTTCCAAACCATTCTGAGAGTAAAACACAAACAAAACAAAAATAGTCAAAATTCAAGAAATGTTGCAAAATTTGAGAAGAGAGTAAAAGAGCAATAATAGCTGAGGGAGAATTTACTCTAGGCCAAGTGCTATGCTAAACACTTTATGCTAATATTAATATTAGCATATTAAATAGCATTAATATTAGATCATTTGGATTTTCACAGTTCCATGAGTTATAAATTTTGAAGCAGATGAACCTTAGACTCAGGGGAAGTAAGTGGCTTTCTCGTGGGGTTCCTCTAGCAGCTTTAGAGGGTGGAATTTGAGCCCAGGGCCCACACCCTTAGCTACGATGCCTTACTGCTCTTCCCTGGACACAGTCTGTTAAACACAAGCCGTAAAATCAGACTGCAGAAATAAGACCAAAGGCGTAATTGGCTACAATGACTATTGCTGGGCAGACCTTCTCCCTCAGCTCAGGTCAGCAAGAGCCACCCCCTGGCACAGCTGTCATCTGGTTCTATAAGGAGAACACTCCTCCTTATCTGCACCTTCTGGAAGAAGCATCTGTGCTCAGGGCTGAGTTAAAGGAGAACATTTGGTCTCCTTCCCTGAGAGACAGAAGGAATATATGCGTGGACAAGGATCCAGGCCCGCATCTCCAGAAGACAGGTCTTCAGAATAAAGAGAAAACTGGCCAAACTCTGATCGTTAAGGAGTGGAAGGGAGAGGGGAAGGGGGACAAAAAGTCCTTTCTCTACTGGAGTATGGAAAGTGGAGTTTTTTAATATGTGAATTTTTTTAAAAAATTGGCTCAAGTGACCCACCTTCTCCCAAAGGCAGAGAAAACATAAATATGAAAGTGGACTGTTTTAACTGCTGTGTAGCAGACTGAAAGCTTTATAACTCACAGAATGTCAGAGGCGAAAAGCTAAAGGCCCTCAGGTGCGCCCCGTCCTTTGATGCCTGAGACCTGAGCGGGGGCGTCTCATCCATGTGGCGCCGCGAGTGTGGACAGCAGGCACGAGCCCGGCGCCCAGGGCTGAGCCAGGGCCCTGCTGGGGAGGGAGCAACCTCCAGGCTTCCTGAGGGTCACGAGAACCCGAATCCTCCCCTTGCTGCCCCCAGCTGCCTGGTGCCTGCGAAGGCGGAGCAAACACGGGAGCCTCGGAGCCGCAGCAAAGGAAGGCTGTGTGGCCAGAGCAACGAGGCGGGCTCACGAGACGCGTTCGTGGGTGGCCCGCGCCCCTGTTTCCATCCAGAGGCCGCGCGGCGTGGACGGGCCAGGCTCCGGCCTGCGCGGCGGCTTCGGCCCCGCGGCTCCGCGCCCTCCCGGCGGCCGCTCACACGCCAGGCCCGGGCCCCCGGCGCCCCAGGAACGCTGGCTGGATGGACTAATCCAACTCTCACCATCTAGGACAAGAACAGCATTGCCATTTGTGGACAAAAAAACAGAGGCTCTGGGTTTCTTTTTCTCCTCCTAAGTGTAATAACTAGGATTTGGTTCCAAAGCTTCTAAGTGTCTTCTAAGCTTCTAACATGCTGTATGCTCAATACAAAGTTAGATGCTAAGTTGCATAGTACTGCCTTCACCATTTTTTAAATTGTTTAAAATTGAAGTATAGTTGACGTACAATATTATATGTTATAGATATACAATATTCAGTTCAGTTCAGTTCAGTTGCTCAGTCATGTCTGACTCTTTGCGACCCCATGAATCGCAGCACGCCAGGCCTCCCTGTCCATCTCCACCTCCCGGAGTTCACTCAGACTCACGTCCATTGAGTCCGTGATGCCATCCAGCCATCTCATCCTCGGTCGTCCCCTTCTCCTCCTGCCCCCAATCCCTCCCAGCATCAGAGTCTTTTCCAATAAGTCAACTCTTCGCATGAGGTGGCCAAAGTACTGGAGTTTCAGCTTTAGCATCATTCCTTCCAAAGAAATCCCAGGGTTGATCTCCTTCAGAATGGACTGGTTGGATCTCCTTGCAGTCCAAGGGACTCTCAAGAGTCTTCTCCAACACCACAGTTCAAAAGCATCGATTCTTCGGCGCTCAGCTTTCTTCACAGTCCAACTTTCACATCCATACATGACCACAGGAAAAACCATAGCCTTGACTAGGCGGACCTTAGTCGGCAAAGTAATGTCTCTGCTTTTGAATATACTATCCAGGTTGGTCATAACTTTTCTTCCAAGGAGTAAGCGTCTTTTAATTTCATGGCTGCAGTCACCATCTGCAGTGATTTTGGAGCCCAAAAAAATAAAGTCTGACACTGTTTCCACTGTTTCCCCATCTATTTCCCATGAAGTGATGGGACCGGATGCCATGATCTTCGTTTTCTGAATGTTGAGCTTTAAGCCAACTTTTTCGCTCTCCTCCTTCACTTTCATCAAGAGGCTTTTTAGCTCCTCCTCACTTTCTGCCATAAGGGTGGTGTCATCAGCATATCTGAGGTTATTGATATTTCTCCCGGCAATCTTGATTCCAGCTTGTGTTTCTTCCAGTCCAGCGTTTCTCATGATGTACTCTGCATATAAGTTAAATAAGCAGGGAGACAATATACAGCCTTGACGTACTCCTTTTCCTATTTGGAACCAGTCTGTTGTTCCATGTCCAGTTCTAACTGTTGCTTCCTGACCTGCATACAGATTTCTCAAGAGGCAGGTTAGGTGGTCTGGTATTCCCATCTCTTTCAGAATTTTCCACAGTTTATTGTGATCCACACAGTCAAAGGCTTTGGCATAGTCAATAAAGCAGAAATAGATGTTTTTCTGGAACTCTCTTGCTTTTTCCATGATCCAGCGGATGTTGGCAATTTGATCTCTGGTTCCTCTGCCTGTTCTAAAACCAGCTTGAACATCAGGGAGTTCACGGTTCACATATTGCTGAAGCCTGGCTTGGAGAATTTTGAGCATTACTTTACTAGCGTGTGAGATGAGTGCAATTGTGCGGTAGTTTGAGCATTCTTTGGCATTGCCTTTCTTTGGAATTGGAATGAAAACTGACCTTTTCCAGTCCTGTGGCCACTGCTGAGTTTTCCAAATTTGCTGGCATATTGAGTGCAGCACTTTCACAGCATCATCTTCCAGGATTTGAAACAGCTCAACGGGAATTCCATCACCTCCACTAGCTTTGTTCTTAGTGATGCTTTCTAAGGCCCACTTGACTTCACATTCCAAGATGTCTGGCTCTAGATTAGTGATCACATCCTCATGATTATCTGG
Source organism: Oreotragus oreotragus (assembly GCA_006410675.1). Classification (NCBI taxonomy): domain Eukaryota; kingdom Metazoa; phylum Chordata; class Mammalia; order Artiodactyla; family Bovidae; genus Oreotragus; species Oreotragus oreotragus. The sequence continues at coordinate 97,112 of SJYX01017258.1, forward strand.
GTCGTGAAGATCTTTTCTGTACAGTTCTTCTGTGTATTCTTGCCACCTCTTCTTAATATCTTCTGCTTCTGTTAGGTCCATACCATTTCTATCCTTTATCGAGCCCATCTTTGCATGAAATGTTCCCTTGGTATCTCCAATTCTCTTGAAGAGATCTCTAGTCTTTCCCATTCTGTTGTTTTCCTCTATCTCTTTGCATTGATTGCTGAAGAAGGCTTTCTTATCTCTTCTTGCTATTCTTTGGAACTCTGCATTCAGATGCTTATATCTTTTCTTTTCTCCTTTGCTTTTCGCCTCTCTTCTTTTCAGTGCTATTTGTAAGGCTTCTCCAGACAGCCATTTTGCTTTTTTGCATTTCTTTTCCATGGGGATGGTCTTGATCCCTGTCTCCCGTACAATGTCACGAACCTCATTCCATAGTTCATCAGGCATTCTATCTATCAGATCTAGGCCCTTAAATCTATTTCTCACTTCCACTGTATAATCATAAGGGATTTGATTTAGGTCATACCTGAATGGTCTAGTGGTTTTCCCTACTTTCTTCAATTTAAGTCTGAATTTGGAAATAAGGAATTCATGATCTGAGCCACAGTCAGCTTCTGGTCTTGTTTTTGTTGACTGTATAGAGCTTCTCCATCTTTGGCTGCAAAGAATATAATCAATCTGATCTCGGTGTTGACCATCTGGTGATGTCCATGTGTAGAGTCCTCTCTTGTGTTGCTGGAAGAGGGTGTTTGCTATGACCAGTGCATTTTCTTGGCAAAACTCTATTAGTCTTTGCCCTGCTTCATTCCTCGTTCCAAGGCCAAATTTGCCTGTTACTCCAGGTGTTTCCTGACTTCCTACTTTTGCGTTCCAAAAGTATATAATATAGTGGTTCACGATTATTTTCTTTTGAACTTCTTGTTTTGTATTGGGGTATATATAGCTGATTAACAATGTTGGTGATTCACAATTTTTAAAGGTTGTACTCCTTTTACAGTTATTATAAAATATTAGCTGTATTTCCTATGCTGATAGTATATCTTTGCNTCCTACTTTTGCGTTCCAAAAGTATATAATATAGTGGTTCACGATTATTTTCTTTTGAACTTCTTGTTTTGTATTGGGGTATATATAGCTGATTAACAATGTTGGTGATTCACAATTTTTAAAGGTTATACTCCTTTTACAGTTATTATAAAATATTAGCTGTATTTCCTATGCTGATAGTATATCTTTGCAGCTTATTTTATGCATACTATTTTGTGCCTCTTAATCCCCTGGTCCTATAACACCGCTCCCTGTTTTCATCTCACCATTAGTAACCACTAGTGTGTTCCCTTTATCTGTAAGTCTGTTTCCTTTTTGTTGTATTTACTAGTTTATTTCGTAGATTCCGCATATAAGTGATATCATACTGTGTCTGTCTTTCTCTGTTTGACTTGTTTCATTTAGCAAAATACCTTGCAGTCCATACTTGTTGTAAATGAAAAACTTTACTTTTTACAGCTGAGGAGTATTTCATTATACAGACACACACACACACACCACATCTTTACCCGTTCACTTGTGGATGGACACTTAGCTTGCTTCCATATCTTGTCAATTGGAAAGGAAGGGTTGTTGATCAATTCACTAAAAATCAATTTGCCAAAAGCCAATTTATAAGGCATATCAGATGAATATCTTAAACACAGTTAAGAAGGTTGTTGCAGCTGCTTTGCTGATAAAAGCAGAGGCAGGGGTGGACACCTTGGCCCAGGCAGCGCCATGTAGAAGGTCAGGTCATAGATCCATGAACGGGGCGTGATGGTAGACCGTATTTAAGGGGAAATCCACCCACTCATATATAAAATGATGTGTGCAGAAGCAGAGAGAACTAAACTTTGCCGCAAAATCCACAATAAATCAGAGAACAGGTCATTCTGTGATTTCGAATTCCATCACTTTGTTCTCAATGAACTAGCCATTGGCAAAATATTTTTCAGTGAACTCTGCTGCTTCCCACAAAAGACCCTAAGAGAGAGCTATACCCTTGGTACCAGAACATTCACTTTGATCACCTACCCAAGTGTAGGAAATTTAAAGACAGCTGAACTTAGCTCTCCACAGTCATCTCCTCCCTTACCCCACAGCTCAGCTCTTTGGAAAAGAAGGCTGATGTCATCTCCGAGATCTATTCCAATCCTTTTTCCTGTCCATTCCCGTCTTCACCGGAACACCCTCTCTTCGGGTGCTTTCTCCCTCATCCTCTTCTTCTCATCCTCACTCTCCTAATTCTTGTTCTTTCTTTCTATAAACAAAGATATAAATTACCACTTAGCTTGAGCTGTGTAGTGTATCCCTGGTCTTTATGGAGACAGCATGCTCCATAATGGATTGCCTTTGTGGAAAAGTGCAATCCCTGTAATTAGGAGCACTTTAATGGAGAACCCAAGCTCTATAACTCAGGAGATCATAAGCATTTCTGCTCTGGTGAAGTTCAGTTTAATGCAAAAGAAACATGTGTTTCCTGTCCCTTATTCTAAATCGATTGAGCCATTTGTCTAATTTAAACACTCTATAAATTACATACATCCTCCAAAGATAGGGACGAGGTCGACATACTTGATGCATGCTTTCTCATATGGCTTGAATCCATCACTGTCTTCCACAAGGCCCCTTAGCTTCATCCTGAGTGGACGGAGGCCCCATAACTCTCTGATCTACTCCATTTTCTCTGACACCCCTTAGGATTCTTGTTCAGACAATTTGGCCAAAGAATTATGGCCGACTTTCAGTCGGCACGGATTGAAGGGGAAAATAGTGCTGTGCCCTTCACTATGCTGTACTTTAGCAGCACAATCATCAGACTCTCTCCCACATCTCTCCTCACTTTGTCCATTGTCTTAGGAGACCTGATGAGGAAAAAGTCAAAGAGGGTAGACTGGGTGTGGCTGCCTGTGGCTTGGCTTGAACTCGCTGCACCCTCTGATTCCTGGGAGGCAGGTTGTGACTAGCACATGAAAATGGAAGCTCCAGAAATGCGAGCAATCCAGGTGCCCTCAACAGGAGGAGGGGCATTTCAGAGAAGTGAGCAGGCGCCCCACTCTCATAGCTTCTCATGCGTCTATCAGGAACAGAGTTTGGAAAGTTAAAAGCAGCTTTATTCAGCTTCCTAACAGGGAGGGGTGTGGATCATTTAGTTTCTGCCAATCAGATGACTTTTTACATTTCAATTTGAAATAGAATTGAGTGAATTCTGCAAATGGACTATATACACCAGTTAAAAATGAGATTGGCAGAGTACATTTTTTAAAAAATGAACGAAATATATGTGGTAAATAAGATAGTCACTTCAAATATAACAATACAGACAGATTGAAAGTAAAAGAAGGAAAAGGATTTATCATGCAAACAATAGTTAGAGAAAACAGGAAAAACTTTATTAATATCAGATAAAGTAGGTTTTCAGAGCAAACATGATTACCAGAAACACAGAGAGACATTATTTAATGATAAAAGAGTTGATCTGCCAGGAAGACGCAGCAGCCCTGAGTGTGCATGCCAGACAGTGAGGCTGCAAAATACGGGAACAAACAGTGACAGGCCTGGAAGGGGAAAAGTGAATCGGTGATTACAATTGGAAACTTCAAAACCCATTTCCAAAACGATAACAAGACAGAAAATGAACAAGGGCACTGTCAGCCAACAGGAACTAGCGGGCGCTCAGAGAACACTCCACTCAACAGCAGAAATGCATTCTTTTCCAGCGCCTACAGAACATATGCCAAGCAGATACTATCTTCAGCTTTGAAACTGGCTTTAAGAATTAGAATCACAGAGAGCGTATTCTCTGACTACAATAAAATCAAACTAGAAACCAATGACAGAAAGTTCCCAAGAAAATCTCCAAATGCTCAGAAGCTCAACAGCACACTTCCAAATAATCATGAGTCAAAGAGCACATCTCAATGGAGACCAAAACTACACTGAACTAAACGAAAGCGAGCATATAACATCCCAGTTTGTGTGGCGCTAAAAGCAATGCTGAGGGGGAAAACAGCGCGAAACGCATGTATTAGAGAAGAGAAGAACGCTGAGCCACCTAAGCTCCCTCACCCCCTGAGGAGCCCGCAAAAAGAGGAGCAGGAAAAATCCAAAGCAAGTTTCTGGAAGTAATAAAGATAAGAGCAGAAATCAGTGAATTGAAAACAGCAAGTCAATGGGGAAGACAATGAAACAAAATGCTTTGGAAAGACTGATGAAATGGACAAATAAAGATCTAGCAAGATGGACAAATTAGAAAGAGATAAGACACAAGTTTCCAGCATCAGAAATGTAACATGGGACATTACCATAGACACACTTCAGACACATGAGAGGGTAATAAAGAAATTCTATGAACAACTCAACACACATAAATTTGGATATTTAGATTAAATGGACCAGTTCCTTGAAAAGGACAAATTACCACAGCTTACCCCATATAAATAAATAGTTTGACTGCCCTATAGCTATTCAGGAAATTTATTTCTAATTTAAAAATCCCCCACAAGAAGTTGCCAGTTACACATGGTACCAATGGAAAATTCTACCAAATGTTTAAAGGAAAAGCTCTAATTCTATACATCTTTTCCAGAAAATCTCTTTAAAAAAAAGAATCCCTTAGAAGAAATGGAGTAACCCTCACAGTCAAAAAAAGAGTCAAAAATGCAGTACTTGGATGCACTCTCAAAAATGACAGAATGATCTCTGTTCATTTCTAAGGCAAACCATTCAATATCACAGTAATCCAAGTCTATGCCCCAACCAGTAATGCTGAAGAAGCTAAAGATGAACAGTTTTATGAAGACCTACAAGACCTTCTAGAACTAAGACCCCAAAAAGATGTCCTTTTCATCTCAGGGGACTGGAATGCAAAAGTAGAAATTCAAGAGATACTTGGACTAACAGGCAAATTTGGCCTTGGGGTACAAAATGAAGCAGGGCAAAGGCTAATAGAGTTTTGCCAAGAGGACGCAGTAGTCATAGCAAACACCCTCTTCCAAGAGAAGACTCTACACGTGGACATCACCAGATGGTCAACACCGAAATCAGATTGATTGTATTCTTTGCAACCAAAGATGGAGAAGCTCCCAACAAAAACAAGACCAGGAGCTGACTGTGGCTCAGATCATGAACTCCTTATTGCCAAATTCAGACTTAAATTGAAGAAAGTAGGGAAAACCACTAGACCATTCAGGTATGACCTAAATCAAATCCCTTATGATTATACAGTGGAAGTGAGAAATAGATTTAAGGGCCTAGATCTGATAGATAGAGTGCCTGATGAACTATGGAATGAGGTTCGTGACATTGTACAGGAGACAGGGAGCAAGACCATCCCCATGGAAAAGAAATGCAAAAAAGCAAAATGGCTGTCTGNTCAGACTTAAATTGAAGAAAGTAGGGAAAACCACTAGACCATTCAGGTATGACCTAAATCAAATCCCTTATGATTATACAGTGGAAGTGAGAAATAGATTTAAGGGCCTAGATCTGATAGATAGAGTGCCTGATGAACTATGGAATGAGGTTCGTGACATTGTACAGGAGACAGGGAGCAAGACCATCCCCATGGAAAAGAAGTTCAAAAAGGCAAAATGACTGTCTGAGGAGGGTTTACAAATAGCTGAGGAAAAAAAAGAGAAGTGAAAGGCAAAGGAGGAAAGGAAAGACATACCCATCTGAATGCAGAGTTCCAAAGAATAGCAAGGAGAGATAAGAAAGTCTTCCCCAGTGATCAGTGCAAAGAAATAGAGGAAAACAATAGAATAGGAAAGACTAGAGATCTCTTCAAGAAAATTGGGGTGGGAGGCTGGGGTTAGCAGATGTGAGCTTTTGTATACAGAGTGGATAAACAACAAGGTCTTACGATACAGCACAGAGAACTATATTCAATATCCTATGATAAACCATAATGGAAAAAGAACATTTTTAAAAGAATGTACATATATGTATGTGTATATATATACATATATATAACTGAATCACTTTACTGTATAGCAGTAATTAACACAAGATTGTAAATCAACTATACTTCAATTTAAAAAAATTAATCACCAAGATTTCCAGCAGCTTTTTTCACAACAGCTAAAAACTAGAAACAACCCAGGTGTCCTACAGCAGGTAAACGGTTAAATACATAAGGTATATCCATACCATGAAATTCTACTCAGCAATGAAAAAGCTGTTGAGACACACAGAAACCTGGAAGAATAGCCAGAGAATTATGAGGACTGAAAAATGCCAATCCCAAAAGATAACATACTTTATGATTCCATTTACATAACATTCTTGTGATGAAAAAATATAGAGAACAAAACAGTGGTTTCTGGGGGTAAAGAGGGTTGGAGGCAGGAGGGAGTGGGCATGATTGTTAAAGGGCAACGCAAAGCTCCCTTGCGGGGACGGAAATGCTGTGTCTCCACTCTGTCAACGCCAGAATTCTGAGCGGGTGTGATGCCATGCCACAGATTTATGGTACGGATGAACCACAGTCTGCTTATCCCCTAGAGAAAGCTGAGTAGTGTGCACACTGTGTATTATCTCTTACAACTTCTTGGGAACCTACATTTATCTCAGGATAAAAGTTTAACTAAAAATTTCTGAAGCATTACCAACAGGCAAATGGAAACAGAGCAAAATGAATTACTGAATAAATGAGCTCCATGAATTCTTTTCATTTTCTGGAAAATTCTACCAAATGTTTAAAGAAAAAGCTCTAATTCTATACATCTTTTCCAGAAAATCTCTTTAAAAAAAAGAATCCCTTAGAAGAAATGGAGTAACCTTCACAGTAAAAAAAAGAGTCAAAAATGCAGTCCTTGGATGCACTCTCAAAAATGACAGAATGATCTCTGTTCATTTCTAAGGCAAGCTGTCTTGCAAGAACTCCTCAGAGTCTGTCCTGAATAGACACTTTCAACTCTATTCAAATAATCGTCTCCTTATCCGAAAGATGGAATCAAAGTGGCACTATCACCACCCAACTCAATAACTGCACATTTTATCCAGGTCACCTCTTCCTTTTCCAAAGTTCAATCTGCTTGTTATCTTATAAATTCTTAAGACCTGAAGCAAGGAGGCTTTAGAAATAATTATTTCACTACTGATCATTAGAACAATCTAATTCAACTCAACAAAACTTTATTGAAAACAAGATTTATTCTTCAGAATGTTTGTTGAAAAGCCCTACCACAATATTATTGCCAAAATGAAAGTGGGAAGGAACAGTCTCTCAGTGGCTCAGTTTCCAAACCTAAACTCAGTAAGAGTCCCTTTTGCTTTCACTTTCATCTAATACCTTGTGTTAGATTGGTATTGATTCAGGTTTTAGACAAGCTGTATATGTGCCCACGGAGAAGGCAATGGCACCCCACTCCAGCACTCTTGCCTGGAAAATCCCATGGACGGAGGAGGCTTGTAGGCTGCAGTCCATGGGGTCGCTAAGAGTCGAACATGACTGAGCGACTTCATTNTCTAATACCTTGATTCAGGTTTTAGACAAGCTGTATATGTGCCCACAGAGAAGGCAACAGCACCCCACTCCAGCACTCTTGCCTGGAAAATCCCATGGACGGAGGGAGCCTGGTGGGCTGCAGTCCATGGGGTCGCTAAGAGTCGGACATGACTGAGCGACTTCACTTTCACTTTTCACTTTGACGCATTGGAGAAGGAAATGGCAACCCACACCAGTGTTCTTGCCTGGAGAATCCCAGGAACGGGGGAGCCTGATGGGCTGCGGTCTATGGGGTCGCACAGAGTCAGACACGACTGAAGTGACTTAACAGCAGCAGCAGCAGCAGCATATGTGCCCACGTGCACAGCACACAGGAAAATGGGTCCCCTCCCCCACCCCCTGCTAATGACAAGATTTACTACTGTGAGTCAGGAGTGACCTTCAGAAATGGCTACCCTGTGGGCTAATTAAGCTTAGAAAGAGGAATAAAGCATTAAGTAGGCTGAGGGTCGCTGTTGCTCTTGGCAGAGATTCCACACCATTCTAGTCAATGAATCTGTAGACTCCATTACATCTACTTAGGGTCCATTTTGTAGTCTATATAACCTGTCAATCTCAGACAGAAACAAAATCAGAAATCCTACTAAGGCTCACCAGCTGATAAAACTCAATGCTTAAAACCCTAGACAGACACCATACCTTCTATGCTCTGTAGATCTGGAGCCTTGATCCCCAGTCAAGTACTTGTCCATCTTCTTGAGTTTCCATTAAAGGTTGTTGGGTTTTTTCCCCCCTAGGAGTGATCTTTAATCCATCGAGTGGTCCCCTAAGGGCTTATTTCCACCCAGAGAAAAGACAGTTCTCCATTTCGAAAAGAAGACCTCAAACCTGACAATGTCCATATCTGAAAATTAGACTAGGTTGAGCCCACTGTGTCCTGAGTCAAAGAGAACTAGACACAGCCGGTGCTGGGAAGCCGTCCCTGCCGGGCGATGGGATGTTGTCCCAAGTCTTAGCATCACACACCCTATTCGGCACCCCACCCACCCACTGTTTTGCCCCCAGTCACTACCAAATATGTCCAGTCCCTACGACTGCATTTCTGCTCTGTCTCTCACTTTGTATTCTAGTCTCCATCTGGCTGTGACCCAGATTTTTCTGGCTGTACAGGCCTCTTTTTCTTCAAGGCCTGAAACCTGACTCCTTTACCTCGCAGCCACTGACGTCTCAAGATGTTATCATTCACCTGGATTTCAGTGTTGCCAGTTAATGATTCAAGCTCATGGTTTCAGAATGCCACAACGCAGAAATTCTTGACTTTTCTGCACTCACAGAAAAGACGGTCATCCTGATTCAGATTCATCTGGGACTAGTCTAGACAATGGGGACAGTTGAGTCAATTTAATTCATTAACAATGCCTTGAGTGCTCACATGCACTTTTGTAGTTGCTGGAACTATAAAGATTAATATGACACAACTCTTGCCCTCCTGAAACTTGTTGCTAATTGGGTAAACACCTTCGAACACAGATCTTCCATCTCATATAGCAAATAATTTGATAAGATGCAGACTTATGGGTCATTGAGAGCAGGACATGGATCCTCCAGAGGAAGAGGAGGGAAGCTGTGTACAGAGGAGAAGCAATATGAAAAGGGCAAAAATGGAGAAAGAGGCTGCCCAACAGGTTTGTGTAAGCAGCAGGGGGCACTGACCCACTTGGGGCACCCAGGAAGGAGCCGGCCCTCACAGGGGGCAGCTGTGTGGCAGCCCCAGGGAGACTGGATTCTCAGCCTCAGCAAAGAGTCCCCCCCACAAGCCTGGCATGGAAGCCCAGTACTGTCTGCCCCCAGGGAGGCAGAAAAGAGCCCACGTGGACTTGGACAGGAACGAACCAAAGTGCATCTCCCCAGATGTTCTGTTGAAAGTGAGGTCCCACAGGCCTTCATGGAATTTGGGGTGGGCGGAGTAAACCCTAAAGGTGGAGAAGATAGTTTTTTCTGCCAGCCTTAGCAGAAGTGGGGCTTAAAGCCAATTATAATGGATTTTCTAAAAATAAGGCACTATGACCACTGAGTGTGTGAGTGTGAAAAAGAAACACTCTCTACAGTGAGGAGCACGGAGTCCAGAAGGTGTTCAGAGGCGGGCACACGGCGCAGATGGGAGGCCAGGGAAACCTTCTTGGAGAAGCTGGTGAGTAAACCGAGTCTTGAAGAGTGGCTTGTAGGCTGGCAGGCAGAGAGGCGGCACACGGGGGAGCCAAGGAGGATGAGCCGCGTGGGGGCGGCAGCTGGAGAGGCGCTCCGGAGAGGGGCCCCGGCAGGGCCGCCCGCGGGCCGGGCCTGCAGCCCTCTTGGGCTCGGCCTGCGGCTGTTTCCTGGTTGCTGTCTGTAAATCGCTCCCAGCATCCCGCACGTGTTTGTGGGGCCCACCCAGCCCGCTGTCTCCTCTTCAGGAGCTACCCCAGAACGACTAGCCAAAAGGGCGTCTCTCTCACTTTGTCATTAATTCAACATTCGTAATCTTTTTCACAGCTGGGATGATAGGACACTGAAACGCTGACAGCTATAGCTCAGCTGTGCCTCAGCTGTCCCCGTGCAGGTGGGAGGCTGAAGGCCAGAGAAGGGAAATGACCTCCCCCCTGTCACACATCCAAGCGTGGCTGCAGCTGAAACCTGCGTGCAGGGCCCCTAGCGGCTCAGCTGGCCTCCTTGGTCCGCGCTTTCCATGCCTTACCAGCTCATCCTGCGTGGCTGGGCCGGTGCCCAGGTGCCCCTCAGCGCTGTGTGTCACGCTCACGGCACTACAACTGCTCCACGGACAGGGCCACGGGTTTCCAGTGAGCGCTTCTCCGGGGCATGAGCGCTGCCATGTTGGGAGTTCCTGAGGATGAGAGAAATGGCCGGGAATGGCACCAAAGCTCTCCCATCCCAGGGAACGAAGATGCCCAGTGTCGGGGGAGGAGAACCGTGTCTTCCTCAGCAGCAGCATTTGCCTGCGCAGGGGGAGGGATCCGAGGTGGCCTGCTGCTCTTTTCTTGCCTTAGCGGCCACGTCTCGCTCCCACTTTGCTCCGCCTCTGTCCTCCAGTTCTCTGCTGCTGCCACCCAGGGGCCGTGAGACAGGAAACCCGCAGGAAAGCTACAAGCCCGGAGAGCAAGGTGTGGGCCCCGCGCAGCCCTCCATACCCACTTCTGCACTTGCCTGGCAACCACCAAGGGCCGAACAGCAGAGCCCATCCACCCCCAGTGGAACCCATCACAGCGGTACCGTGGCTGACTGCAAGCCCATCTCTAGACGTGCTCTCTCCCTAAGAAGGGGGAAAGGAGAGGCTCAGGTTCTTGGAAACTAATGAAAACCTTGTTGATGGAGAAGCCGATGAAAAGGAGAAGAGAGACACATGAGCCGTGTGGAGGTGTCCAG
>SJYX01017258.1:121253-157211 GCA_006410675.1 Oreotragus oreotragus
TTTCATCTTGAGTTCTACCAATAGCATTAAATGGCTGAATGCACACAAGCTAAAAAGAGGCCATTGTCTCTCTGGAGGTAAAGAGAGAGCTCCCTTTGCCCTAGGCATGCCCTGTTAGTCTGGTGCCTAAAGTTCCATCAGGGTTTCCCAGGTGGCTCAATGGTAAAGAACCTGCCTGCCAGTGCAAGAAATGAAGGTTCGATCTCTGGGTCAGGAATATCGCCTGGAGAGGCAGATGGCAACCCACTCCAGGATTCTTGCCGGGAAATCCCACGGACAGAGGAGCCTGGAGAGCTACACAGTACATGGGGTCCCAAAAAGGTCAGACCCAACTGAACTGCTAAACAACTACTACAAAGTCCCATCGAAACCTAGACGAGACCCCTCCCGGGTCCCTTCCAACTGTACAGGGTCTTTGTTTCAAGAGACACTCGCGCAGGCTCCCTGGATTGAGCAGCTGGATGTGAAAGCACCTTGTTTGGGGTGGATCCTGGATGAGTCTGTGCTCCAGTTGAGACGCGTGGGATCTGATAAGGCCTCTGCCCAGCCAGTCACTGCCATGATCTCCACGGACCAGAAGCCTCCTGAGAAACACTGGAGCTATCTGTCTTTCAGCCTTGAGATACCCGTGCTACCATGGAAAGAAGGACTCAAGCCCAGAGGATGGTCAGCAGCACAGACGTCCTGGAGGGCGACGCTGCCACATCTGCAGGGTTGGCGTCTGCAGGAGACCTCCTTCCTTGAGCCCACCCACGCCATAGGCATCACCAGGCGGCCACCCATCTTTCCTGGCCCCCTGGAACCCGTTCTGTGGCCAAACGTTCAGGACCTCGTCAGGTTGGCCAAGGGCGTGAGGGCTCTGCCGGCACCAGCTCTGGCCTGGGGAGACAGGCTGGGGCTGAAGATTCAAAGTCAGAATCAGAAGAACCTGCCTGTGAGTGAAAAGGAATTGGTGAAATCCGGAGAAGCATGGACCCATTTCCTGAGCACTTTGTCTGTGGAAGGACGCATCTTCTGCGTAGGAATTTCTCTCTTCTTCATGATCCCCCACAGGAGACAGCGTGACTGTCCCCATCTTGGCGTCCCCCAGCGGGACGGACGGTCTCTGAAGCCACGCCGGCTCTTCCCACTGCTTCTTGCGCCCACTCAGTCACGTCCGGCTCTTTGCCACCCTACGGGCCGTGGCCGACCAGGCTCCTCTGTCCCTGGGATTCTCTAGGCAAGCATACTGGAGTGGGCTGCTATTGCCACCCCCTCCGGGGGCATCTTCCGGACCCAGGGGTCGAATGTGCCTCTCTTGTGTCTCCTGAGTTGGCAGGTGGGTTTGTAACCACTGACGCCTTTTTCGTTGCTTCTTGGTCCTAAGGAAACACCTGCCCAAAGAATAAACTCATGAACCAACAGAGCCATCACTTCTTGAAGCTGCTGGTCTCGGGCAACCACATCTCACCTCTGAGATCCATTTCCCTCTTCTCTGTGATGCGCAGGACTTCCCTTCTCCAGGGCTGCTGAGGAAACTAAATGCTTCTCACACGGGGCTTGCACTTGACAGGGCACCAAGACACATCTGTTATCCGCTCCCTTCCTTCTCTTTACACACAGAGCCGTCAGACAAGAGATGCTCTGCCGGGCCTTTGGATGCTGCTGTTCACAGCTCTGTAAGAAAGACCCTGGGACCCCCAGGCCCACTTGCTGCAAGGAAGCCTGACATGGGTCCTTGTGGACACAGAGAAGCCTTTATTCTGGCGGACTCTTGATCCGCCACTCTGCCTAAGGCCATTGGTGCGTGGGGGCGGGGAGGGGGACAGAGAAAGGTCTCAAGGAATGCTAGGGAAGGAAGAGAAGCAAGTGTCTGCATTCCGTGACCCCGGGCTGCAGCGCTAGGATGACTCTCAAAACAGTCTCCTTTATGAGAAGCTGGAATGTGAGTCACACTCTGCGCTCCCCCAGGGTGGCTTTGCTGAGCAAGACTGCAAATTGTTCAGCTAATTAACTAGTGTTCTGAGCTCAGCCTCAGCCCAGAACAGGCCTGAGGCACAGGATGCTCCTGGGATGGATCCAAAGAGGGTACTGCCCCCTGTGGGCATGAGAGAGAGCCAGGTGGAGGGTGGGGGGGTGTGCCCGGGGAAGGGAGGAAAGGCCCCCAGTCTTTCACTGCTCCAGGAGGTAAAAGAGTATGTGGCCCAGTGTTGCCCTGCGTACCAAGAACCTTCCATCTACAATGACTGGATTCTGTAAACCCAGCAGAGCAAGGTTAATTTTTTTACTAAAGTAAAGTGATGTTTACTCTACAAATGGAAATAATACATATTCAAACGAGGCATTCTGCTAACCCGGTTAACGAGCTTTGAACAGTTGTTTGGTTTAGTTGCATGGTGGCAAGAATGCAGAGAATCGGACATTCTTACACATGCTTTCTTGCTATCGCCCAACGGTTTAAATGTTCCCAGTTAAACTCCTTGCCCCTCTAGTCAGACACCACAGGAAGTACTTCCTTGCACAGTCAGAGGCGCCCACACGGCGCACAGGGAGAACGGAGCCCCGCGCGCTGCAGCGCAGCCTCGAGCCGGGCACGGCCAGAGCGGCTGAGCGCGCAGCGCAAGACGAGAGAAACCTAACAGCCAAAACGTCTACTGACAGAGGAGAGATTAAATGCACTGCACACAGACACACTCGGGAAGAGCCGAGAGCCTTTAAAAGGTAGAAGGCCCACAGAACTCTCCAAGGCACTTTCAGTTACAAAACAATGTCTCTGGAAAATACAATCGTATAATAGTATTTTATGCCAGACGAGACCTTTGTAACTGCGTGTAAGTGTCAGAGAATGCTCTTCAGTTTTGACTGTAAATACTTCTGCATCGCGTTCATCTTCAGTACAGGGGCTTCCCTGGAACCTCAGTCAGCAAAGAAATCTGCCTGCGAAGCAGGAGACCCGGGTTCTATCCCTGGGCCGGGAGGGTCCCCTGGAGAAGGAAATGGCAACCCACTCCGGTGCTCTTGCCTGGAGAATCCCATGGACAGAGGAGCCTGGTGGGCTACAGTCCACGGGGTCACAAAGAGTCGGACACGACTGACAGATTAACACTTTCGCTTCACCAATCTTCAATACAGAGGGGTGTATTTCTGTTTTATTTCTGTATTAAATGTAGTTTTTAAATTAATTTTTACTGAAGTAGACTTTATTTACCATATTGTGTCAGTTTCTGATATACAGCAAAGTGAGCCAGTTACACAGACATCCACTCCTCTAGATTCTATTCCCAACGGGTCGTTACAGAGTATTACATATGAACACACTGAAGCTTAAACACTGCCTGCAGTCCGCATGGCTCCGCATGGCTCTGGGGTCTGGGTAGGGAGGCGTCAAGTCAGGCTGGCAGCTCCCCAGGCAGGCACCATCCCCACTCCACCACACTGCTTTCTGGGCACTTGACTATCTGTGGGTCAGAGGTTAGGGGTAGGTTGTGGGGATTCTTCCTGAGGTTTCTACAGAGCTGTCACCCACCTGTGCTGGCTTCTTAGTCAACAGGGAGAACCAGATGACTCGCGGGGTAGAGCTCATTACCCTGAGCTCACAGCACTGCCTGCAGGGAGATGGCTGCAAACCCCCTTCCCAAAGGGGCTGCTCAGCCAGCTAGCAGACAGGCCTCTCCCGTCTCAAAGGAGCGGTCAGATGCCAGATGGAAATGTTACTTCTGTGCATCTGTTCCCTTCCTCCAGTCTGCCTTGCTGGAAGGAGAATCCGGACCAGTGTAGCAGGAACACAAGAAAATCAAATAGTCAACATTCAGTTTGTTGCCCTGCTAAACCGTCTCGAAGCTCACATGTCAGACAGTAATGAGAAAAGACAAAAGCTGATTTACAAGAGTCCAGTCCTGGTGAGACAATTCAGGCCTCTAAAGAAGACTCCCCACCCTCGGGGAAGTGGGGATAACTCTCTTCCCATAACCACACATTAGAGACAAGAAAGAGGCCGGCCTAGATCCAGGGAGAATAGATGAACATCAACACTTGGACTAGAAGGAGGAGGGGGGTGTTGGGGAGAAGGTCACAAAGGGTCAGTATTGAACCTTCCACCCGGCACCGGGGAGCCACTGATTGGGCATCACCTGGGTTGAAAAGCTAAGCCAGGTGTCGCTTTCATTGCTAACATGTGAGGTCCAGCCAGGTGCCCATGCTGCCTGCAGACTTGATAACACCAACCCACGGGGGCTTTGCAGCTCCCCACCCAGGCTGTCCCAGCCACCAAGCACCTCTCCCCACTCTCACCAGCTTCTTGAGACAAAGTCCACATCCCTGATGCCCAGAGGGCAGAGATGGGGCACAGGGGAAAGCCCCCAGCTCTTGAGCATGGTGAGACGGGCCCGCAGTGACCTTCCTCGCTGCCACTTTATGGTACAGTTCACCCACTCCAGAGCAGGAATCGTGGCGGCTACGTCCAAGGTTGAAACTCAGTGATCAGATTAGGTTATGCTCAGTTTGACACATTCAGGCTATGCCATTGCGGAGTACCTGCCACAGAGACATGCCAAGAAGACGTATCCTGCCCACTGTCCCTCTAGGGGCCGAGGGACCCACTCAGGCCACAGGAACTAAAGCCGCAGTCCCGGGACTGGCTAGACTTGGGCAACAGAGGCACAGAGATCAGAGCGGCAAGGGCTTGCCGGTCTCCCTCCGAGCCCTCCCTTCCTGGTGGAGGAAGAGGTGGAGAGGCTCCCTGAGTGCTGACTGTCCACACCATCTCTGGTGCCCTTGGCAACACTCTGAAATACGGTTACAAACGCAGGCGGAATAGACCTTCCCTCAGAATAGGAGTCCTGAGGAGAAATGACAGCAGAGTGTGTGAACCACTCGTAACTTGGAGGTAATAGCAAGGCGCCTGCACACACCCGGGGCTTCCCACTAACAAGGCGCCTGCACACACCCGGGGCTTCCCACTAGCAAGGCGCCTGCACACACACGGGGCTCCCCTGGTGGCACCAGAGGTACAGAAGCTGCCTCCCAGTGCAGAAGATGCAAGAGATGCGAGACATGGTGAGACGGGCCCGCAGTGACCTTCCTCGCTGCCACTTTATGGTACAGTTCACCCACTCCAGAGCGGGAGTCGTGGCGGCTACGTCCAAGGTTGAAACTCAGTGATCAGATTAGGTTATGCTCAGCTTGACACATTCAGGCTATGCCATTGCCCAGTACCTGCCACAGAGACACGCCAAGAAGACGTATCCTGCCCACTGTCCCTCTAGGGACCGAGGGACCCACTCAGGCCACAGGAACTAAAGCCACAGTCCCGGGACTGGCTAGACTTGGGCAACAGAGGCACAGAGATCAGAGCGGCAAGGGCTTGCCGGTCTCCCTCCGAGCCCTCCCTTCCTGGTGGAGGAAGAGGTGGAGAGGCTCCCTGAGTGCTGACCGTCCACACCATCTCCGGTGCCCTTGGCAACATTCTGAAATACGGTTACAAACGCAGGCGGAATAGACCTTCCCTCAGAATAGGAGTCCTGAGGAGCAACGACAGCAGAGTGTGTGAACCACTCGTAACTTGGAGGTAATAGCAAGGCGCCTGCACACACTCGACGTCCACACCATCTCCGGTGCCCTTGGCAACATTCTGAAATACGGTTACAAACGCAGGCGGAATAGACCTTCCCTCAGAATAGGAGTCCTGAGGAGCAACGACAGCAGAGTGTGTGAACCACTCGTAACTTGGAGGTAATAGCAAGGCGCCTGCACACACTCGGAGGTTCCCACTAGCAAGAGGCCTGCACACACCCGGGGCTCCCCACTAGCAAGGCACCTGCACACACCCGGGGCTCCCCTGGTGGCACCAGAGGTACAGAAGCTGCCTCCCAGTGCAGAAGATGCAAGAGATGCGAGAGCTTTTACTAAATGCCAGTGAAATCACAGAACACAGAGGCTTCATTTCTGAACTCACTCTCCCAGGGCCGATATTGTCTCAAGTAAATGACAAAGGGCAAGCGAGTGCGCAGAAAAACGGGATTTGTCAGGAAGATCTCTGGTGTTTGTATTCTGAGCTTCCAGCCTTTGACAGAGTTGGTGCTTGCCTTTTCCTGAATTCGCAGACACACGTGTGCGCTCACATACACTCACACTCATGTACATCTGTACTGAGCTATATGTGTCGCTGTCAGGCACGTTCTTTCCTCCAGAACAACCTTGCCTTCTCTCCAGGCTGATTATCCTTTATGATTAATGAGTGGCTCGAAGGCCCATAGATTCCACAGATGGGCCTTTGATAGCGCTGCCCCCAGGATGAGCGTTAGAGCACGCAGATTGGAAAGTGCACGGATGCATCTGCAGGGAAGCATGATGCCCAACACATCCTCCAGAGCCAGGGGACTGGGGTGCCAGCCATCCAACTCACCAGCTGTGTGACCTGAGATAAGCGCCTTAACCTCTCTGAGCCTCAGTCTCTTCATTTGTAGCTGGTGATAATGACAGCACCTGATTCCTAGCGTTGGTGCAGGGTTAACTTGTCACAACAGATCAGGATTTAGAGCAGCTCCTTTCCCATCATAAGGCAGAAACTCCAGACCTTTCTCCTGCAGGCTCAGACCCCCAGGACCTACAAACCCACCAGCAGCCACGGTCCAGACTGAGTCCGGAGCCTCTAGTTGCCTGAGTCTTTCATTTCTTTGTATTTGGGCCCCTGGGAGCTGGTTCCTTTTTAGTTTTTCAACTAAAAGCTCCCCATTGGGCCCATGAACCTTGCCTGTGGACCCCTGCCCATGAGGCTCAGCCCTGACTCCACATCTGCCCTGTTCGAGGGTCCACCCCTCTCTGCCCTGGTTCAGCAGCTGTTTCTACAAGATAGTTCCCTATCTGCCAAACCAGGCAACAAATCCGGTTCCGAGGCTCCTGTGGCCTCGCTCCACCCACTAGATGCAGAAAGAAGCAAACCAGAGCAACCTTCTGAAATGGCTCAGAGACTAACAATACGACACAGTTCAAACTCCACTGGGCAGAGTTCTAGAAACAGTGGCCCCTGGAGAAAGGCAAATTCTCTTTGTGCCAAAAGGGGGGAAATGATCCCACCCACCCCATATGCATCACGCACGTGGCCTATTTGAGCATGTGGAGACTCACAAGTATATGATGTGCTGTGGGAACTGAACGCCCCCGACAGGATATGCTCTGGGCTTCACCCTGGTGCCCAGCCACAGGGCTAGTCAGCTCGGTACCTGTAACTGTCAATACCAGTCACAGGCTAAAATCACTGCAACTCTTTTAAAAGACGAGCTATTTCTATTTTGCTTTTAAAATCTTTAATGGCTTTCAACTTTTTTCTTAAGATTTCATGTGGACCATTTTAAAAGTCTTTACTGAACTTGTTACAATATCGTTTCTGTTTTTTGTTTGGTGTTGGGGCCAGAACCATGTGGGACCTTAGCTCCCCAGCCAGGAACAGAATCCACCTCCACCCGCGCCCCCGCATTGGAAGATGAAGTCTTAACCACTGGATTGCCAGGGAGAGCCCTCAGCTTTTCAAAACATAATCGTCTTTGCTGTGGTTGTTGCTCAGTCACTCTGCAGTGCTCAGCTCTTTGTGACCCCATGGACTGCAGCACACTGGGCTCCCCTTCACCATCTCCTGATCCACCCGCGCCCCCGCATTGGAAGATGAAGTCTTAACCACTGGATTGCCAGGGAGAGCCCTCAGCTTTTCAAAACATAATCGTCTTTGCTGTGGTTGTTGCTCAGTCACTCTGCAGTGCTCAGCTCTTTGTGACCCCATGGACTGCAGCACACTGGGCTCCCCTTCACCATCTCCTGGAGCTTGCTCAAACTCATATCCATTGAGTGGGTGATGCCACCCAACCATTTCATCCTCATCCCCTTCTCCTCCTGCCTTCTACCTTTCCCAGCATCAGGGTCTTTTCCAATGAGTCAGTTCTTTGCATCAGATGGCCAAAATATTGGAGTGTCAACTTCAGCATCAGTCCTTCCAATGAATATCCATGGTTGATCTCCTTTAGGATTCACTGGNTCATCCTCATCCCCTTCTCCTCCTGCCTTCTACCTTTCCCAGCATCAGGGTCTTTTCCAATGAGTCAGTTCTTTGCATCAGATGGCCAAAATATTGGAGTGTCAACTTCAGCATCAGTCCTTCCAATGAATATCCATGGTTGATCTCCTTTAGGATTCACTGGTTTGATCTCCTTGCAGTCCAAGGGACTCTCAAGAGTCTTCTCCAACACCAGTTTGCAAGCATTAATTCTTCAGCGCTCTTAATAACAAAAATATCACTAACAAAAACAATAATAACTAGAAATCATTGAAACCTACATGCCCAGCACTGTGCTAAGAATTTATCTCACCCTGTTTGCTGTTTTATGAGCATATTAAGCAGGTAGTATTGCCAACCCACTGTACAGAGGAGGACGCTGAGACCTGGAGATATGTACACAGCTAGGTAGTGGCAAAGGACACCAGGCCACCTCCTTCTCCCAAACTGCTTTTTCTGGATGGTCAGTTGTCAGCAGTGTCTCCTTGTCTCTGCTACACTGCCTTTCAGGGATACACCTGGAAGCACAGATCACTGGCCCACTGGGCAGAGGTTGGACTCAGTTGGTGAGCACAGGAGCTGGGCTCTGGGGCAGAGGTGGAGACATGGCGTGTGCCTTGTCCTATGTAGCTGCCTTCGTGGGTGCCGCTCTGTCTGCCTCCTCCAGCTGCTCCTGAAAATCTCCCTTTGGGTGCCCCAAGTTGGTGACCCCCACAGGCAGGCAGCTCTCGGTGTCCTGACCACACCTGCTTTGGGATGCAGGCTCCAGGGTCACTGGTGATGGTGGGCTGGATACCTGTCCTGGATGCCCAACTGCTGCTGCTGCTGAGTCGCTTCAGGCGTGTCCGACTCTGTGCGACCCCATAGACGGCAGCCCATTAGGCTCCCCCGTCCCTAGGATTCTCCAGGCAAGAACACTGGAGTGGGTTGCCATTTCCTTCTCCAATGCATGAAAGTGAAAAGTGAAAGGGAAGTCGCTCAGTCGTGTCTGACCCTCAGCGACCCCATGGACTGCAGCCCACCAGGCTCCTCCACCCATGGGACTTTCCAGGCAAGAGTACTGGAGTGGGGTGCCGTCGCCTTCTCCACCTGGATGCCCTAAGGCAGTCTTATTGACCTCCACTCCCCAAGTCTCCCCCATGACTTGAAAAGCCCGCAACTCCCCATAGTAGTCTCTCTCTGCTCCAAATGCCTGCCGTGGTTCGCTTCTGCTTCCCTCAGCAAAGTCCCCAGCAGCAGTTCACGGGCACTGCTGAGCAACCGGCCGTCCATGCTCCTCCCCACACACCTCCTGCAGGAGCTGTCTGCTCACCCCAGGCTCCTCCCTGCTGCCCACCCTGCGCTCCCCACCTGCAGGCTTCTCACTCATTTCTCCAGTGACTCTTTCCTGACCTCAGCTTCCAGGTAGGCCTCCTGGTTTCACGCCCCCTACTTCCCATGCATCCATCCTCCTGCTTGATGTCAAGCTCTATAAACACAGCGGTGATGCCTGTTTTACACACCATTATACCGCCACAGGGAGAAGGCAATGGCACCCCACTCCAGTACTCTCGCCTGGAAAATCCCACGGATGGAGGAGCCTGGTGGGCTGCAGTCTGCGGGGTCGCTAAGGGTCAGACACGACTGAGCGACTTCACTTTCACTTTTCACGTTCATGCATTGGAGAAGGCAGTGGCAACCCACTCCAGTGTTCTTGCCTGGAGAATCCCGGGGACGGGGGAGCCTGGTGGGCTGCCGTCTATGGGGTCGCTAAGAGTCGGACACGACTGAGCGACTTCACTTTCACTTTTCACGTTCATGCATTGGAGAAGGCAATGGCAACCCACTCCAGTGGTCTTGCCTGGAGAATCCCGGGGACGGGGGAGCCTGGTGGGCTGCCGTCTATGGGGTCGCATTGAGTCCGACACCACTGAGGCGACTCAGCAGCATACCGCCACAGGGTTTATAAACATATTTGCATTAATGAATAAACAAATGTTGAAAAGGCCTTGAGGCTATGATGCCATGGATATGGGGAAAGGGAGGAAGAGAACATTTGGCTCTCAAACGCAGTTTGATCGAGAATGCACAGGCACTGGCTCTGATGGGGCGGGCTCCAGGCAGCGAACTGCGAGCCCAGCAGGAGTTCAGATCCAGGAGGGGTGACGCCCGTTGGCCTCTGTGAGGGTTGGGGTTAGTAGTGGCATCTGCCTCCCTTAGTCCTCTGGGGTCTGTCCTTAGGCCTGGAGCAGAGGCAGCCACAGGAAGGAGCCCACTCGCAGACGTCAGGAGGACGGGCTCTGCCCGCAGCAGATGACTCGTGTAAGTTCCAGAGCTTTCAACAGAAGAGCCGGTCGATCTCAGTTCCCCGAGCAGACTACGCAAAGATGAGTTCACAGCACTTAGCCGCCTTTCTGTATCTCATCGAGGTCAAGCAAAGCAGACTGTTCTCCCAAGCGCAGGACCTGCTCCAGCTTCTCATCACCGTGAGCGCGAAGGATCGGGCCTGCGGCGGCCAGGCGCCAGCCGCCACGCGCTGTGCAAGCCCGGGCCCTGCAGAAGCGGCGGAGGCCCGCGCGCCAGCCTCCCGCGCGCTCAGCCCCGCCCGGCGCGGGGACCGCCGCCGCCCCCGCGGCAAGGCGGTGAGGCCGCGGAGCTTACAGCCAGGGCTCGCCCGGAGTCCGAAGAGCAAGGGGCCCGGCGCAGGCGGCCGGGGAGCGGCCTCTGCCGCCCTCCGGCGGGCGCGGCCCCCGCACACCCGCGCTGGGAGCGCGGAGCCCGGGGGCCTGCGGCCGGCTGCTGCGGAGAGAGCGCGGCTCCGCCCGGGCTGAGTCCAGCATTCTGCAGGCAGGACCTCATGAGAAAAGGAAACTACAAACCCATGGAAGCCCCATGAACACAAAAGAAAAAAATAAAATAAAATAAGTGATTTTAAGGCAAACAAAGCTTTACCGAATCAAATCTTACAACATAAAAATATCATCTGTCCTGACCGAGTGAGGTACATTTCAGGAAGACAAGGTTAGTTTATTATTTAAAAAGCCGATCAGCATAATTCACCATACTTTTACATTTAATTTCAAAAAGCCACAAGCATCTCAATAGATGTAGTAAAATCATTTTCACAAGTCCAACTTCCGTTCCTCATAATAACTCTAAGAAAACCAGAAATAGAAGGAACTTCCTCAATCCGTAGAGGATCTCTCTGATAACCCTGCTGTTCGTATTACAATTAGTGGTGGAAGGCTCAGTGTTTTCCCCCTAAGATCAAGATCAAGACAAGGATGTCCGTTCTTATAACTTCTCATTTCTTTGGAGGTTCTAGTAAATGCAACAAGGTAAGAGAAATAAATTACATTGCAACAAACCCAGGATTAACCAGAGAGCATCGACCTAAACTCCCAGTTGACTGTAAGGTCTCTCTAGTTTCCCTCCAGGATTAGAAGCAACAAGCTAAACTAGTAACAGCTCCCATTCCCCTGAAAGCCGACCACAAGCTTGACATGAACCGGCGCCTTGGATATGCTACCCACAAGCTTCATTAAAGCCACAAAAGGAAAAAAATAACCTTAGTAACCTTATTTCACTGATGAGGAAAATGCGACTCACGTATGTTAAGTGACTTGCCTGAGGTGCTTGGTGAATAGTAATGGTGGGGATTCCAATTTAGATCCATCTGGTTTTAAAGTCCTCACTGAAAGCTAGAATTTTTTTCAATAAAGAAGCTTCCAAGGAATGACCCAAAATCAAATGGTTTCTACCAAATCTATCCACAAAAGTTCAAGCTCCTAGTTAATATTTTAAATCCTGGATCACTATTGAATCTCATGCCTGTAGTGACTCCTGCCTAATAAAATGGCTGTCTGGAGTCTTCCAGCGAGGAAGACTGCCACCGAGTTTGGGCTAAGAGAGAAAGACCACACACTGGATTCTAAGGCCGTCTGTGTTGGCTGGGATTCTCCAGAGAAATAGAACCGATGGGCTGGACAGATAGAGAAAACGAGACAGAGGGAGGGAAGGGAAGGGGTCAGAGGAGGGAGGAGACAGGAGCGTTTTGAGGCGTTACTTCCCCTGGTTGTGGGTGCTGTCGAGTTCGACATTTACAAGGCAGGCTGGCAGAGGAGAAATTCTGGCAGGAGCTCACGCTGCAGTCGAGCTCCAGAGGCAGAATTCCCTCCTACCCAGGGGACAGGCATGTTGTGTGCCAAGCCGCTTCAGTCGTGTCTGACTCTTTGCAACCCCGTGGACTGGAGCCCACCAGGATCCTCTGTCCATGGGATTCTGCAGGCATGAATGCTGGAGTGGGTTGCCATGCCCTCCTCCAGGGGATCCTCCCGACCCAGGGACTGAACCCACATCTCCTGTGTCTCCTGCCTTGGCAGGAGGGTTCTTTACTACTGGCACCACCTGGGAAGCCTGGGGGACATAAGCCCTTCAAGCGATTGGATGAGACCCACACACATTGTGAAGAGTGCAGAAAGCGAAGAGGAACTAAAGAGCCTCTGGGTGAAGGTGAAAGAGGAGAGTGAAAAGCCTGGCTTGAAATTCAACATTCAAAAAACTAAGATCATGGCATCCGGTCCCATCACTTCACAGCAAATAGGAATAAAGTGAAAGCAGTGAGATTTTCTTGGGCTCCAAAATCACTGCAGATGATGACTGTACCCATGAAATTCAAAGACATTTGCTTCTTGGAAGAAAAGTTATGACAAACCTAAACAGCATATTAAAAGCAGAGACATCACTTTGCCAACAGAGGTCCGTATAGTCAAAGCTGTGGTTTTTCCAGTGGTCGATACAGATGTGAGAGAGGGACCATAAAGAAGGCAAAGAGCCAAGGAGCTGATGCTTTCAAACTGTGGTGCTGGGGAAACTCCTGAGAGGCCCTTGGACTGCAAGGAGAGCCAACCAGTCCATCCCAAAGGAGATCAACCCCGAATACTCAGTGGGAGGACTGATCCTGAAGCCAAAACTCCAATACTTTGGCCACCTGATGTGAAGAGCCACTCACTAGAAAAGACCGACACGGGGAAAGATGGAAGGNAAGCTCTGATTCCCGTTGTATCCAATGATCAAAGACTCAAAAATCAACTCTAAGATTCACACTCTTTCTTATTATTAATGAATGGACATTTCCTTAAACTTGGAGGCAGAAGATCCGAGTTTAAAAACAGGCTCTGCTCTTGGAAGAATCTGTGATTTGGAGAGGTCAAATCACCCATTTGAACCTTTATTTCTTCGTCAGGAAATAGGACTGACATTCCTGTCTCTGTGTGCTCCACAGGGGGCTTTGAAAGGTGTTATCAAGGTGGAACTTCTCACACTGTTCAATATACATACGGCATGTGATCCAAAGAAATCTTCAGACCCAGCTGGCATGGGTGATGTAATATGTCACAAAGGTAAAAATATGGCATAAAGTGTTCATAACCATTCCTCTATCTCACTTTCAGTGGCCGAGTGAATGGGGAAAGAAAGGGTCCTGAATTGCTGTGCCGGGTGGGAGACACAGAGAGGCCCTGCAGGCTGGGGGAGTCACCCCTGGCCCAGGGGGGCTGTGTGCCCCACCGGTCCACACTCTGCAGCACCTCCAGGGGCACAGAGATCATCGCTCACGCCCTACTTCCACCCACATTTTGTCCACCCAGCATGTGGGGTGAGTTCTGCCGGCGTCTTGCTCTTGTTTTTTCACGTCTACTTTCGTTCAGGGAGCACTTGATCCGGTAACTGCAAGGGCCTGTGACGTGCTCCTGATGTTTGCTGCTGCTGCTGCTGCTGCTGCTGCTGCTGCTCCGCTCTGCCCACTGCACTTCCTGGTCATCTCCCAGGTGGAAAGGCTCTGCTCAGATTGCCACCCCCAGTGAGCACACGGCCACCAGGCTGTTCCTGGCTCCGGTCCCCAGAGCTGCAGCTCTCCCGCATGGAAAGGAGACCCTCCCCAGCTGTGGGAAGGCTGATGCCCTGTGCCTTCAAGTCTAGGTTCATGTTTATACTCAAGGACATACGAAAAGTTGGTCCTTAGAAAGGATCATTCCAAAAGAAAGAAAAGCGTACGATTCCTGATTAATCAGAGCAATAGTCAAAGAATTCATGGAAACCCCAGTGAGGCCTGATTTACGAGTTCCAGGAGAGACGTCATCCATCTGACCATGAGAAACAAGGAAACCCGGGGCGCTGGAGTGCTTGTTTGGGCTGAGCCAAGAAGCAGAAAATATCTAAATGAAAACTCACAGCCGTCTGAACTTGGCGTTTCTAATGGATCTAATGGCTCGTTTATATTCAATCCACTGACTCCTAACGAGGAAACAAGCAGCGAATTCCAGGGAACGAGGTCGCTTGTCTTTTAGAATGGTTCAAGGATTTCCAGATGACATGTTGAAAGGTATGACAGTGGAAGCAGGCCTGGGGATGGGAGAAAACAAGTGTGCTTGGAAGCCAAAGTGAGACGCCCCACAGCAAGGTTGGAGTTCCTAGCAGCCACAGGAAAACAAAGCCAGCCCTTGTGATCCCGCTGGGTTGAGAAAACAGCCAGGTCACAGGACCCACTCCTGCAAGCCCTGGAGCAATCAACCGCTGGAAACCGTGCTGAAATGTGGGCGGGAGCTGCCTGGTGACACTGAAAGGCCAGCTTGGGGGAGTCAGGGATGCCCCGACCATTTTCCATGTTGTGCACTTAACTGAAGAAAAGGAACATCTGAGGCGGGGAGGGGCAGCTGCCTTCACAGTGCACTCCAGCCCAGCGCAGACGCCCTTACCCAGGCAGCCGCGCCGTCCGCCTCCCTGGGCCTGAGATAGGGGATCACGCTCAGCGAGGCTGCAGGTGGGAAGGCACACGGCTGTGGGGGCCGACACCCTGCGTCCAGATCCCAGATCCCAGCAGCGCCACGGATCCCAGATCCCAGCAGCGCCACGTCCAGCTGTGCGGTGCTGAGGGCGGCTCTTGGGCTCCGAGTCTAATTGACCCCCTCTGTGAGGCGGTCAGGGGACACCCACCTTGCAGGGGACGGACGACTGCCTCGCGCTCCTAGGCTTAGCTGTCTGCATCCTCTCCGGTCCCTGGTTGCCCTCTCAGCTGATCTCGGGGCTCTGCTTCCCCGTGGGCACTGAAGACAGGGCTGTGACCCTCTCCTCCTGCCCTACGGATGCCCAGCATGGCCCCCGGCAGGCGTCCTTAGACCATCACTTCCTAACCTCCCCTGAGGCCCCAAATCCCGCCCCCCAGAGCTCCAGAGGCCCCTTTCTGCAGCTCAAGGAATTTCCCCAGGAGCCACCTCCCAGCCTCAAACCTCTGACAACTGGCTGGTTTCCTGGGTTCTGACCACAGTCTCAAGTCTCAGAGATCCTCTCTTCTCCACTCCCCTCCCCTTTTTCCCTTTCTTTTGTGCCAGGGTCCAGCCCCGGTGGATCCAGGGAATTCAAAGGGGAGACAGAGTTGGCGTCTTAGAAAAGAATTATTTAATTAGAAATATAAAATTAGGAAAGAATAGTGTAGTAGGAAAATTAGTGGAGAAAAGAGACTGAATAACTTGGTTTACGTGGAAAGCTAATAAAACCTCGAGGCAAGAGGTTTGCACCATCTACGTTAGGCCACAGGTGCCCGCTTGAAGAGCGGAGGGTGCCCTGCCTTGGGCTCCCTCTCGCATGGGTCTGAGAAGCCAGGGCAAGTAAGTAGACATGGTGAGCCTCCACGCCCCAGATGGGAATTCAGCCTGAAAAGGAGAGAAGGAGAAAAGACCACACCGGGGAAACCAGTCTTTCCAGTGACTGGCCCATCCTCTATTGTCCAGAAAAGCTTTGTATACTTTTGGTTGTACATAGAGATCAATGGATAAGACAAAATTATGCAGCGTCAGCGGCCCTGACTCTTATCGAGACCAGGCTTTCTCTCTGCATACCTAGCTGTATACACAAGTCTTAGGTGATTTACATCATCTTCTGGCCAAAAGGCCTATTAGCATTTTACGGCCTTTTTCTAATAAGTTTCTGTCAACCAGAACACTTATCTGCCTTAACAGTGTTGTTCTTTTCAAAATCTGGTGCCACTCTCAGAAAGCACTAAATAAAGTTACATTCTTACATAGCAAGGACACAATAATTTATAACAAGGAAAGAGGAGTACAGTGATTTATAACAAAGAGAAAGTTCATTAGCTCAAAAGTCTAGTGTTGCTAGCATCAAAACTACTATATTCCTTTTTTCTATATCTCAATTACATTTATTAACATCCTCCAGATAAAGAATATGGAGGCCTGGCAGCAGTCATTGACTCAACAAAGAAAACCCATCACCAATATAATTCTTAGCTCTTTAGAAAAGGCTCTATATCTTTAAGATGTTTTAAGCTGCGTGCCTCTCGCGGTTGAGGGGCTGTAAACAATCACAAGTTAAAAAAGTCTCCAACTATCAGGCAAGTTAGAGAGCCATCAGAGGGGTTTGAGCTGAGACCCTCCTTTTATATGCAGGAGACTGTCAATTGGAGCTCTAAGTTAACTTTTTTCAGAGAAAGGTGGCGGGGGGACAGTCCCTGTTAATGTCAGAAGCGTAAGCAAAAAGCATAATGCAGTACGGCAGGCAGACTCTGGTTTTAGGGGTAGATGCTCGAGAAAATCCAGCGAGGCTCCCTTAAGGCCCGACTCGCCATTGCCTGTCGGACCCCTTAACCTCATGACATTTGCCATGGGCAGGACTCTTTGTGCTGGCTCCCGGCACTTTTGCGTTTATCTTTTTGCCTTCTTTGTCTCCTCTCTCTTCCCTGTCATCCCTCCCTCCCTCTTCCTTCCTGCCTCCCTTCTTCATTGTCTTCTTGTTCGAAGTGATGACTGATTTGCATGGCCCTCTGAGCTTTGATTTTATCTTACTCCCAAAGGCACACTCATCACCTCATTCTTTACCTCCAAATCCTTCACTCAGGGTCCTGGGTGCCTTCAGCCATGCTCCACTCCCTCCCCCAGACACGATCTGAAAGGTGGTAACTGTGCTGGACCTTTGATTTGCAAATGTGAAGTAGGGAGAGGCAGTTCACTCTCTCCAGTGAGACCCTGGACATCTGTCTGCCCCACGCCCACTCCAGGAGCCCTCCCTTCCACCCTGTGGGCACGCCCACACCCCTGCTATGCATCTGCTTCTGTTTAAGTTACCAGAATGGGTCTCTGTTGCTCCCAACCACAGAATTCTCACCACATGAGTGAGAGAGGGCAAGACACCCAGGACAACATGGAGCTCAGGGCCACAGGCCACAGGGCACCCTGTCTGAGGCTGTTTCAGGCGTCACAGTGAGAAATGACAACTGCTTGAGCTGAAGCAGCAGCAGCTGACTGTGCTGAGAAGGGGTTGGACCAAAGGCTATTAAGAAGGCCAGGAAACGGACTTCCCTGATGGTACAGTGGTTAGGGCCACTTCCAATAAAGGGAACTTGGGTTCGATCCCTGGTTGGGAAAATAACATCCTACGTGCTGTGTGGCTCAACCAAAAGAAAAAAAAAAGATAACCAAGCAGTCTTTTACAAATCCAGTTAAAAATGAAAACATAAAGCAGGCAGCCAGGAAGGAAGTGGTGCGGAGGATGAGCCCACCGCCAGGCTCCCGGCCAGGGTTTCAGACGGAAGCTGAGCAAAGGAAGCAGGTGTGAACTGTGAAAACTTCACCTACTACTTGCTCTGGCCTCCAAGCCCGTGTGGATCCAGTGTCTCGCCCTAGATTTGCAGGTTTAAGGCCCGAGTGAGGAAAGTCTTGCTAAGCGCAGGTTGGCTCTGATGCCAGGGTCCAGGAATCAGAAAGGCTCATTGATGTCCAGGGATGCTTTCCTCCTTGCTGTCTGCCTGAAGCTGGAAGACGTCTCTGGTCTGGGGGACCACCCAGTTCCCAGGCCCACGAGCGGCACCGGGAATCTGGGAAGGCCAGAACATGTGACAAAGCAGACAGCACCTATTGCTTCAGCCACTGGAAAACAGCCACTGAGCAGACAAAGGGGAAGCTGCTGACCCTGGAGGTGCTTAACAGGTGGGATTGGACAAGGTGACCCTCGTAATGACAGTGTGCAACCCTGCTTCAGAGCTACAGTGAAGGCACCGGCGATGCAGGCGTGTGGCTCCGGGTGAGCCTGGGCGGCCCCCACAACGACAGCTGGGAAGTGGTCTTCGGGTGACCGGTGCTAAGTCACTTCAGTCATGTCCGACCCTATGCACCGCAGCCCGCCAGGCTCCTCTGTCCATGGGATTCTCCAGGCAAGAATACTGGAGGGGGTTGCCATTTCCTCCTCCAGGGGATTTTCCCGACCCAGGGATCGACTGAACCCGCGCTGCTTACACCCCCTGCATTGGCAGGTGGGATCTTTACCACTAGTACCGCCTGGGTGACCAGGGGCCAGCCTAAAAATGAGCTGCCGATGGATCCTGTAATACTGAGACCAAGAAGGCCCCCAGATCACATCATGGCCTGAACAATGTGACTAAGTGAGACTGTGAACCAGGAGGGGGGCAGCATTTGCAACACCGGGCTTCTGCACAGTCGGATCTCACAGCAGACGCCCACTCGCCTGGCCTGTGACACCGGGGCGCTCGCTTCAGCTTTCCCAGGCTCAGCCTTCTCTCCTGCAGGCTGTGCATGCACAAAGTGTTGGCGGAGTGCTGACGAATGGTAAAGCCTCAGTGGATTGGAGCTTTGGTTTCTCTCTCTCTCTCTCTCTTTCCTTCTTCTCCAGAAGTGAGGCATTGCCTGGCAACCTGCATCCCCACACACAGTAGCAAAAGTCCAAGGAGGTGGCGTTCTCCTCCTGCCAGTGGCCAGCTGGGCTTATGCAGCTGTTGCACCTCTCCAGGACCGAGCCCCTCACCCCCTAACTTGTGCTGAAAAGACAGGATGTGTGGGGCCACTTCTTATAAAGCCACATGGAACTGAAAGTTCGCTTGGCTTTCCACAGTCTGTGCTCACGCAGCTGGGTGGTCTCTAGGCCTCAGGAGTTCCCCAGAGGTTTTCACGAACAGACAATGGCAAGGACTGTCTTCACAGGTTAGTGTTATTACCCAGATATCCTCGTGATAAAGTCAGCTTCAGAGTCTAAACTGCAATGTACTCCAGGTTCGACCACACAGTATGAAAGAAAAAGTCTTAGATGCTCTGGGAAAACATCACCTCTGATAAAGATAAAGCTAGCAAATAGTCCCAACAACATTAATGGATATTTTTATTATGTACAACTAATAATGAAAGACAAAAATTGCATCCCTCTTTTCCTGTTCTTAGTATTTTTAAATGTACAAAACATAATAAAATCATAAACTGCCCCAATTATGACTCCATTGCCATTAGTCCTGTTCACTGATGACGTTTCTATTTCCATTAAAGTACCCTTCCAAGACTTCTCCATGTCACTGCCCTCAACTCACAGTTGACAATTTATGCTGTCTGCTTCCCCTTCTGAGCTCCGTGACACATTCTGGAATTCAGTCTTGGTTAGAGTCTGTCCTGAGAAGCCTGATAAATAGTCTCTGGCAAATCCCCAGAGATGTCACGGTTCTGCTGTTTTAACACAAGCATCGGCACACTTGCATGGCTCAGAGGAGGGAAGTCTTGTGACTCTTAGGTTCTAATGCCAGCAGGTCCCACTGTTTAAAGGGCAATCTAGCACAACATGCCACCTAAACTGGAGCCACAGCGGTAGCTACAGCAGAGTCAGCCTGCATGGGCCTTTCACCGATGTCACGCACACCCTCCCAACACCAGATCTCTGATAGGTTGATATCAACTGGGGATCCAACAATCCAACTCAATTCTGATGCTAACAACCCCAAATTGATGCTGATCCCACATGTCAAAGGATGTCAAGGGACGTCCCACAAGACTGTCCCCATGTTAGATGCCAGCTGCAAATGAAGTCCCCAGACCCATCCTTCTACCCGGCTAACTACAAATCAGGGTCTCCTTGACACCCTCAAATACAATTTCATTTAAAAAGATACAGATGGATAACTGCTCAGAAGAGAGGCATAGGCAAGGTGTGGGGTGGAGGCTGTGCTGAGCTCCCACACCATTTCTGGGGGTGCCGCCTTCCCCGTACCCGGATGTGTTCGCCAACCCAGAAACTCTTTTAACCTCATTTCTTCAGAGTTTTTAGTCCAACTTATTTTTTTAATGTGGGTATGATTGATTAAATTGTGGTCATCGCTGACTGCAGTTAACCCCCAGACCCTCTCCCCTACTCAAAAGTCAGAAGGTGAGGTTAGGAATTTACTCCTATAATCACGTGGTTGATTCCTCTGGCAACCAGTCACCATCCTGAAGCTCTCTGGAGCCAAGAATCAATTAATTAGCATAAACTCAGGGGTGGACAAAAGGGGCTTGTTATGAATAATAAGATACTCCTGCCACTAAGGGGCTTCCCTGGTAGCTTAGATGGTAAAGAATCTGCCTGCAATGTGGGAGACCTGGGTTCGATCCTTGGGCTGGGAAGATCCCCTGGACCTGCTTCAGTACTCTTGCCTGGAGAATCCCCGTGGACAGAGGAGCCTGGCAGGCTGCAGTCCGTGAGGTTGCAGAGAGTTGGACACAAAAGACTGGCTAAGCACTGCAGCCACTAAGGAAATCCCTAAGGTTTTAGGAGCTCTGCGCCAGGAGCCAGGGACAAAGATCAAGTCTATTTTTGATTGTAAACACAGTCAGAGTCAGGCTTGAATATCTATACTGTCAGGTATCACCTGAGCAAAGTACTGTCTGTGACCATCGGGTTCCTGGTCTGTAAACACTCCCAAAAAGAAGAAAGGTGTTAGTCACTCAGATGGGAGTAGCTCCGGCCCCATGGACTGTGCAGCCTGCCAAGGCTCCTCTGTCCATGGAGTTCCCCAGGCAAGGATACTTGAGTGGGCAGCCATTCCCTTCTCTACAGCATCTTCCTGATCCGGGGACCAAGCCTGGGTCTGCTGCCTTGCAGGCAGATACCTTACCATCTGAGCCGCCGAAGAAGCCCAAATGCCCCCAGGACACCCTCCGACTTAAAGGCAGGGTAGGTTGTGAGCCTCAGGAAGAAAATGGGAAAACGCCAAACAAGTTCCAGTTAAAGCTCCACGATGACGTTCTGCCTCACACCCCGCGCATCCCACTCAGTCATGACCGACCGTTTGCGGCCCACCAGACTCCTGCATCCATGGGGATTCTCCAGGCAAGAATACTGGAGGGGGTTGCCATGCGCTTCTCCAGGAGATCTTCCCAACCCAGGGGTCAAACCCAGGTCTCCCGCATTGCAGGCGGATTCTTTACTGTCTGAGCCTCCAGGGAAGCCCACTCCCCATAGGGTGACTAAAATCGGACCCATCCAGATTTCTCCTCCAAAGCGGTAAGTGTAGATTGCCACACCCACTAAAAAGAATTGTTTGTTAGTTTCTGTAAAGTTAAAGATACATCTACCCCATGACTCAGCAATTCCATTCACAGGTATTTACCACAAGAAATAAATACCTGTTATCTACAAAAGAGAACTGTACTTAAATGTTCATTGTAGCTTTCTTCCTAATAGAAAAAAAAAAAATCTGGAAGCAACAGGTAGTTGAATAAGTGAGTTTTGGTATAATGAAAATGGATATAAAAATCCAAATAGATGAATCTTAAATTTTTAAGAAGCCAGATACAAAAAGATACATACCTTATGAGTCCAGAATAATCAAAACTAATCTCTATGGACAATCTCTATAAACACAGTGGTTGGGAGGTTGAGCGGAGGAGGTAAAGGGAGCTCTTTTGAAAATTGAAAATGAAAATGTTCTATTCTTTGTTTTAGGTGATGGTTACATAAATACATTTGACGATCCAAATTCTCCAAACTGAAAGCCTAAAATCTTCCGTTTTACTGTAATTGGCTGTGCCTCAGTTTAAAGAAATCTTTTACAGCTCTGTCTACGAGGATTGTGGACCTAGGAACTGAATGGAGTTCTTTCCCTGGGTGGGAAGAGGGCGTGCTCGGTTGATAAGTGGTGTCTGACTCTTTGTGGCCTCAAGGACTAGAGCCCAGCAGGCTCCTCTCTCCATGGGAATCTTCCAACAAGAATACTAGAGTGGGGAACCACTTCCTTCTCCAGGGGATCTTCCCACCCCAGGGGTCAAACCCACATCTCTTGGGCTCCTGCACTGGCAGGCGGATTCTTTACCACTAGCACGATCTGGAAAGCTTAGGAAGAGGGGGACTGGGCTATAAAGTACAAAGTGGGCCCCATGTCTAGCCCTATATACCGAACCCTCAGTCCCAGAGTTGAATTCTTTGCCAGAGGCTTGCTAAGGGTGTGTTCCCATGCAGACTCTGGATAGGGCGCCTCTAGCGCCTCCAGCGCTTACTTCCCTCTGGGTCCAAATCCAGTACAGCTTTACCGAGTGTGCACAAGCCTCTCCTTGTGAGATAAGGAAGTGATTTCCATTCAGAGATTTTGTTTTCTTGGGCTCCAAAATCACTGCAGATGGTGACTGCAGCCATAAAATTTAAAGACGCTTGCTCCTTGGAAGGAAAGCTATGGTAAACCTAGACAGCATATTAAAAAGCAGAAACATCACTTTGCCAACAAAGGTCGGTCTGGTCAAAGCTATGGTTTTTCTAGTAGCCATGTATGGATGTGCGTTGGACCATAAAGGAGGCTGAGCACTGAAGAATTTCGGTGCTAGAGAAGACTCTTATCTCTTGGACAGCAAAGCGATCAAACCAGTCAATCCTAAAGGAAATCAACTCTGAATATTCATTGTAAGGACTGATGCTGAAGCTGCAGCTCCGATGCATGGTTACCTGGTGCAAAGAGCTCGCTCACTGGAAAAGACCCTGATGCTGGGAAAGACTGAAGGCAGGAGGGGAAGGGGCGACAGAGGGCGAGACAGTTGGAAAGCATCACTGAGTCAACGGGCACGAGCTTGCACAAACCCGTGTCCGCTTCCAGAGTCGGACGTGACGCGGCAACTGAATAACAGTCCTGCTTGAGCTCTCTGAGTGGGTATGAAGGTCACTGGCCTGTTCTGACTCTGTGACCAGCACAGCAATCCTGGAAACAGACTTCAAACGAAGATGGGTGGCAGAGGGACAGACCACTCCCTCTCTCTCCCTTTTCTTCGACTCACCAGTCGCCCTGGCCTCTTCTAATGCCCGCACTCCCAGGAAACAGTACTCAGTGTGTACGCCAACCACCCTGCTGTGCTCAAGGCTTCTTTTGTTTGGCTAGTTTTCATTTTTACTGTTAATACAGTTTCCAGTTATGTGCTGGAATCAACGCATGTAGCCTTGTGAGAGCTGGTTAGTCAATTTTCAGGTAGCTTAAGAGCTTGTCATTAAAACCATCAAGTAAATAAATTATATAGTAAAATGTAATAAACATTCAAAACGTATCATGGCCTAATTAATATGTTACATCTTGCTCTTGCCTCTGCTCTTGGGATCATTTAGTGCACATATAATTGTGGTGTCTCTTCCTAGCACTGCGATCAGTAACATCTTGTCGGTAGACTGAAATCATCCACTGTGGGCGTATTTACACTACAGAAATTGGCAAATGCTACAGATAAGTGCTGTCCTACTGAAAAGCTGTTTTTAATCATTTGCCTGCTAGCCACACTGTGGGCCCAGAGCCCTGTGTACCTGCAGGAACTGTTGAGCTTTACACTGCAGACTGGTGTGGTCCCTTCTGTGTCTCTGAATGACCCTGTAGCTGTAGCGTGGCATCTGGAGTGTCAGGAGGAGGTACATGAGGCGGGCTGCTCAGCTGGCGCTCAGTGGCACACATCAGAGGGTAATCAGGCAGCCCTGGGGTCGGCTGCGGCCCCGGGGGTGGTGGCAAGTGGGCAGATGAGGGCAATGCTGGGAAGTGGGCACAGCAGGGCTCATGCTGACCCAGGAAGGGCTGAAGGGGAACTAGAGCCCAGTCCGCTCCGAGGTTTTCAACTGAGCCGTGGGCAGATGCTGTTGTCATAGAGGGAGATCAAACTGGGGACCAGGAGTGAGAAAAGAGGAGTCCCTTTGAGGCAGGAGACAGGTGGGCTCCAGGCTAGACGTCTACAACCGGCCTCCTGCTTGCACTTCCTGAGGGAAGAGACAGGTGGGCTCCAGTCCAGGCATCTACAGTCAGCCTCCTGTTTGCCTCCAAAATGGACGTAACAGCAGAAACAGGGTAAATAGCTAGGCTTCGTCTCTTGTAAACATCTTAAGCTAGTAGTCGTGGCAAGGACAAAGAGGGGCGAAACCCTGTTTGAGTAAAGCATTAAGTCTCCCCCCAACACACACACACACACACACACACACACACACGTTTGGGACAAGGAAGACACATGTGCAGAAAGACTGCTTGGGGTCAAAAGTCAGGGGATAAAGCCAGGCCCTACTAGTCTTGCTCGTCCCGGAAGCCTTCACGCCGAGGTCCATTTTGGCTGAGGGGTGTGTGCCGCCTCAGGGGAGGTGCTGCGACAAATAGCCGGGGTTACAGAGCAAGGTGATTAGCCTGAGGGAAGACAAAGGCCCGGAGAACTNTCTCTCTCTCTCTCTCTCTTTCCTTCTTCTCCAGAAGTGAGGCATTGCCTGGCAACCTGCATCCCCACACACAGTAGCAAAAGTCCAAGGAGGTGGCGTTCTCCTCCTGCCAGTGGCCAGCTGGGCTTATGCAGCTGTTGCACCTCTCCAGGACCGAGCCCCTCACCCCCTAACTTGTGCTGAAAAGACAGGATGTGTGGGGCCACTTCTTATAAAGCCACATGGAACTGAAAGTTCGCTTGGCTTTCCACAGTCTGTGCTCATGCAGCTGGGTGGTCTCTAGGCCTCAGGAGTTCCCCAGAGGTTTTCACGAACAGACAATGGCAAGGACTGTCTTCACAGGTTAGTGTTATTACCCAGATATCCTCGTGATA
This sequence comes from Oreotragus oreotragus, assembly GCA_006410675.1. Lineage (NCBI taxonomy): Eukaryota > Metazoa > Chordata > Mammalia > Artiodactyla > Bovidae > Oreotragus > Oreotragus oreotragus. Next base: position 146,112 of record SJYX01017258.1, read on the forward strand.
AAGTCAGCTTCAGAGTCTAAACTGCAATGTACTCCAGGTTCGACCACACAGTATGAAAGAAAAAGTCTTAGATGCTCTGGGAAAACATCACCTCTGATAAAGATAAAGCTAGCAAATAGTCCCAACAACATTAATGGATATTTTTATTATGTACAACTAATAATGAAAGACAAAAATTGCATCCCTCTTTTCCTGTTCTTAGTATTTTTAAATGTACAAAACATAATAAAATCATAAACTGCCCCAATTATGACTCCATTGCCATTAGTCCTGTTCACTGATGACGTTTCTATTTCCATTAAAGTACCCTTCCAAGACTTCTCCATGTCACTGCCCTCAACTCACAGTTGACAATTTATGCTGTCTGCTTCCCCTTCTGAGCTCCGTGACACATTCTGGAATTCAGTCTTGGTTAGAGTCTGTCCTGAGAAGCCTGATAAATAGTCTCTGGCAAATCCCCAGAGATGTCACGGTTCTGCTGTTTTAACACAAGCATCGGCACACTTGCATGGCTCAGAGGAGGGAAGTCTTGTGACTCTTAGGTTCTAATGCCAGCAGGTCCCACTGTTTAAAGGGCAATCTAGCACAACATGCCACCTAAACTGGAGCCACAGCGGTAGCTACAGCAGAGTCAGCCTGCATGGGCCTTTCACCGATGTCACGCACACCCTCCCAACACCAGATCTCTGATAGGTTGATATCAACTGGGGATCCAACAATCCAACTCAATTCTGATGCTAACAACCCCAAATTGATGCTGATCCCACATGTCAAAGGATGTCAAGGGACGTCCCACAAGACTGTCCCCATGTTAGATGCCAGCTGCAAATGAAGTCCCCAGACCCATCCTTCTACCCGGCTAACTACAAATCAGGGTCTCCTTGACACCCTCAAATACAATTTCATTTAAAAAGATACAGATGGATAACTGCTCAGAAGAGAGGCATAGGCAAGGTGTGGGGTGGAGGCTGTGCTGAGCTCCCACACCATTTCTGGGGGTGCCGCCTTCCCCGTACCCGGATGTGTTCGCCAACCCAGAAACTCTTTTAACCTCATTTCTTCAGAGTTTTTAGTCCAACTTATTTTTTTAATGTGGGTATGATTGATTAAATTGTGGTCATCGCTGACTGCAGTTAACCCCCAGACCCTCTCCCCTACTCAAAAGTCAGAAGGTGAGGTTAGGAATTTACTCCTATAATCACGTGGTTGATTCCTCTGGCAACCAGTCACCATCCTGAAGCTCTCTGGAGCCAAGAATCAATTAATTAGCATAAACTCAGGGGTNAGTTAACCCCCAGACCCTCTCCCCTACTCAAAAGTCAGAAGGTGAGGTTAGGAATTTACTCCTATAATCACGTGGTTGATTCCTCTGGCAACCAGTCACCATCCTGAAGCTCTCTGGAGCCAAGAATCAATTAATTAGCATAAACTCAGGGGTGGACAAAAGGGGCTTGTTATGAATAATAAGATACTCCTGCCACTAAGGGGCTTCCCTGGTAGCTTAGATGGTAAAGAATCTGCCTGCAATGTGGGAGACCTGGGTTCGATCCTTGGGCTGGGAAGATCCCCTGGACCTGCTTCAGTACTCTTGCCTGGAGAATCCCCGTGGACAGAGGAGCCTGGCGGGCTGCAGTCCGTGAGGTTGCAGAGAGTTGGACACAAAAGACTGGCTAAGCACTGCAGCCACTAAGGAAATCCCTAAGGTTTTAGGAGCTCTGCGCCAGGAGCCAGGGACAAAGATCAAGTCTATTTTTGATTGTAAACACAGTCAGAGTCAGGCTTGAATATCTATACTGTCAGGTATCACCTGAGCAAAGTACTGTCTGTGACCATCGGGTTCCTGGTCTGTAAACACTCCCAAAAAGAAGAAAGGTGTTAGTCACTCAGATGGGAGTAGCTCCGGCCCCATGGACTGTGCAGCCTGCCAAGGCTCCTCTGTCCAGGGAGTTCCCCAGGCAAGGATACTTGAGTGGGCAGCCATTCCCTTCTCTACAGCGTCTTCCCGATCCGGGGACCAAGCCTGGGTCTGCTGCCTTGCAGGCAGATACCTTACCATCTGAGCCACCGAAGAAGCCCAAATGCCCCCAGGACACCCTCCGACTTAAAGGCAGGGTAGGTTGTGAGCCTCAGGAAGAAAATGGGAAAACGCCAAACAAGTTCCAGTTAAAGCTCCACGATGACGTTCTGCCTCACACCCCGCGCATCCCACTCAGTCATGACCGACCGTTTGCGGCCCACCAGACTCCTGCATCCATGGGGATTCTCCAGGCAAGAATACTGGAGGGGGTTGCCATGCGCTTCTCCAGGAGATCTTCCCAACCCAGGGGTCAAACCCAGGTCTCCCGCATTGCAGGCGGATTCTTTACTGTCTGAGCCTCCAGGGAAGCCCACTCCCCATAGGGTGACTAAAATCCGACCCATCCAGATTTCTCCTCCAAAGCAGTAAGTGTAGATTGCCACACCCACTAAAAAGAATTGTTTGTTAGTTTCTGTAAAGTTAAAGATACATCTACCCCATGACTCAGCAATTCCATTCACAGGTATTTACCACAAGAAATAAATACCTGTTATCTACGAAAGAGAACTGTACTTAAATGTTCATTGTAGCTTTCTTCCTAATAGAAAAAAAAAAATCTGGAAGCAACAGGTAGTTGAATAAGTGAGTTTTGGTATAATGAAAATGGATATAAAAATCCAAATAGATGAATCTTAAATTTTTAAGAAGCCAGATACAAAAAGATACATACCTTATGAGTCCAGAATAATCAAAACTAATCTCTATGGACAATCTCTATAAACACAGTGGTTGGGAGGTTGAGCGGAGGAGGTAAAGGGAGCTCTTTTGAAAATTGAAAATGAAAATGTTCTATTCTTTGTTTTAGGTGATGGTTACATAAATACATTTGACGATCCAAATTCTCCAAACTGAAAGCCTAAAATCTTCCGTTTTACTGTAATTGGCTGTGCCTCAGTTTAAAGAAATCTTCTACAGCTCTGTCTACGAGGATCATGGACCTAGGAACTGAATGGAGTTCCTTCCCCGGGTGGGAAGAGGGCGTGCTCAGTCGATAAGTGGTGTCTGACTCTTTGTGGCCTCGAGGACTAGAGCCCAGCAGGCTCCTCTCTCCATGGGGATCTTCCAACAAGAATACTAGAGTGGGGAACCGTTTCCTTCTCCAGGGGATCTTCCCACCCCAGGGGTCAAACCCACATCTCTTGGGCTCCTGCACTGGCAGGCGGATTTTTTACCACTAGCACGACCTGGGAAGCTTAGGAAGAGGGGGACTGGGCTATAAAGTACAAAGTGGGGCCCATGTCTAGCCCTATATCCCCAACCCTCAGTCTCAGAGTTGAATTCTTTGCCAGAGGCTTGCTAAGGGTGTGTTCCCATGCAGACTCTGGATAGGGCGCCTCTAGCGCCTCCAGCGCTTACTTCCCTCTGGGTCCAAATCCAGTACAGCTTTACCGAGTGTGCACAAGCCTCTCCTTGTGAGATAAGGAAGTGATTTCCATTCAGAGATTTTGTTTTCTTGGGCTCCAAAATCACTGCAGATGGTGACTGCAGCCATAAAATTAAAAGATGCTTGCTCCTTGGAAGGAAAGCTATGGTAAACCTAGACAGCATATTAAAAAGCAGAAACATCAGTTTGCCAACAAAGGTCGGTCTGGTCAAAGCTATGGTTTTTCTAGTAGCCATGTATGGATGTGCGTTGGACCATAAAGGAGGCTGAGCACTGAAAAACTTCAGTGCTAGAGAAGACTCTTATCTCTTGGACAGCAAAGTAATCAAACCAGTCAATCCTAAAGGAAATAAACTCTGAATATTCATTGTAAGGACTGATGCTGAAGCTGCAGCTCCGATGCGTGGTTACCTGGTGCAAAGAGCTCACTCACTGGAAAAGACCCTGATGCTGGGAAAGACTGAAGGCAGGAGGGGAAGGGGCGACAGAGGGTGAGACGGTTGGAAAGCATCACTGAGTCAACGGGCACGAGCTCGCACAAACCCGTGTCCGCTTCCAGAGTCGGACGTGACGCGGCAACTGAATAACAGTCCTGCTTGAGCTCTCTGAGTGGGTATGAAGGTCACCGGCCTGTTCTGACTCTGTGACCAGCACAGCATTCCTGGAAACAGACTTCAAACGAAGATGGGTGGCGGAGGGACAGACCACTCCCTCTCTCTCCCTTTTCTTCGACTCACCAGTCGCCCTGGCCTCTTCTAATGCCCGCACTCCCAGGAAACAGTACTCAGTGTGTACGCCAACCACCCTGCTGTGCTCAAGGCTTCTTTTGTTTGGCTAGTTTTCATTTTTACTGTTAATACAGTTTCCAGTTATGTGCTGGAATCAACGCATGTAGCCTTGTGAGAGCTGGTTAGTCAATTTTCAGGTAGCTTAAGAGCTTGTCATTAAAACCATCAAGTAAATAAATTATATAGTAAAATGTAATAAACATTCAAAACGTATCATGGCCTAATTAATATGTTACATCTTGCTCTTGCCTCTGCTCTTGGGATCATTTAGTGCACACATAATTGTGGTGTCTCTTCCTAGCACTGCGATCAGTAACATCTTGTCGGTAGACTGAAATCATCCACTGTGGGCGTATTTACACTACAGAAATTGGCAAATGCTACAGATAAGTGCTGTCCTACTGAAAAGCTGTTTTTAATCATTTGCCTGCTAGCCACACTGTGGGCCCAGAGCCCTGTGTACCTGCAGGAACTGTCGAGCTTTACACTGCAGACTGGTGTGGTCCCTCCTGTGTCTCTGAATGACCATGTAGCTGTAGCGTGGCATCTGGAGTGTCAGGAGGAGGTACATGAGGCGGGCTGCTCAGCTGGCAGTCAGTGGCACACATCAGAGGGTAATCAGGCAGCCCTGGGGTCGGCTGCGGCCCCGGGGGTGGTGGCAAGTGGGCAGATGAGGGCAATGCTGGGAAGTGGGCACAGCAGGGCTCATGCTGACCCAGGAAGGGCTGAAGGGGAACTAGAGCCCAGTCCGCTCCGAGGTTTTCAACTGAGCCGTGGGCAGATGCTGTTGGCATAGAGGGAGATCAAACTGGGGACCAGGAGTGAGAAAAGAGGAGTCCCTTTGAGGCAGGAGACAGGTGGGCTCCAGGCTAGACGTCTACAACCGGCCTCCTGCTTGCACTTCCTGAGGGAAGAGACAGGTGGGCTCCAGTCCAGGCATCTACAGTCAGCCTCCTGTTTGCCTCCAAAATGGAAGTAACAGCAGAAACAGGGTAAATAGCTAGGCTTCGTCTCTTGTAAACATCTTAAGCTAGTAGTCGTGGCAAGGACAAAGAGGGGCGAAACCCTGTTTGAATAAAGCATTAAGTCTCCCCCCAACACACACACACACACACACACACACACACACACACGTTTGGGACAAGGAAGACACATGTGTAGAAAGACTGCTTGGGGTCAAAAGTCAGGGGGTAAAGCCAGGCCCTGCTAGTCTTGCTCATCCCGGAAGCCTTCACGCCGAGGTCCATTTTGGCCGAGGGGTGTGTGCCGCCTCAGGGGAGGTGCTGCGACAAATAGCCGGGGTTACAGAGCAAGGTGATTAGCCTGAGGGAAGACAAAGGCCCGGAGAACTGACCCCTTGAAAGCCTTGAAGCCACAAGGCGCGGCTCTCTCTGAGTTCACGCGAGGCCCTTTCCACGCGCACTTTTCTTCTCAATAAAATTTTTGCTCCCCCTTCACCTTCTGCCTCCTCGCCTGAGCTCATTCTTGACTCAGCAGGCAAGGACTAGGGACTCAGACACTGGCTGTTGGCTCGCCAGGGCCCCTGTGGTCCAGGAGCTAGAGCTCCCCTTTCAGAAGACTGAGGTCTCGCTTCCAGCTGCCGCTTGCTGCTTCTGGCTGTAACCTGCCTGCTCACTACTGCGTGCATCCAAATCACCTCGGAGCTGTTTCAAAACAGAACTGATGGCAGCTCACCCTGGTGTTCTTGCCTGAAGAGCCCAGGGACGGGGAGCCTGGCAGCCCAGGGACGGGGAGCCTGGCAGCCCAGGGACGGGGAGCCTGGCAGCCCAGGGACGGGGAACCTGGCATCCTAGGGACTGGGAGCCTGGCAGCCCAGGGACGGGGAGCCTGGCATCCCAGGGACGGGGAGCCTGGCAGCCCAGGGACGGGGAGCCTGGCAGCCCAGGGACGGGGAGCCTGGCAGCCCAGGGACGGGGAGCCTGGCAGCCCAGGGACGGGGAGCCTGGCAGCCCAGGGACGGGGAGCCTGGCAGCCCAGGGACGGGGAGCCTGGCAGCCCAGGGACGGGGAGCCTGGCAGCCCAGGGACGGGGAGCCTGGCAGCCCAGGGACGGGGAGCCTGGCAGCCCAGGGACGGGGAGCCTGGCAGCCCAGGGACGGGGAGCCTGGCAGCCCAGGGACGGGGAGCCTGGCAGCCCAGGGACGGGGAGCCTGGCAGCCCAGGGACGGGGAGCCTGGCAGCCCAGGGACGGGGAGCCTGGCAGCCCAGGGACGGGGAGCCTGGCAGCCCAGGGACGGGGAGCCTGGCAGCCCAGGGACGGGGAGCCTGGCAGCCCAGGGACGGGGAGCCTGGCAGCCCAGGGACGGGGAGCCTGGCAGCCCAGGGACGGGGAGCCTGGCAGCCCAGGGACGGGGAGCCTGGCAGCCCAGGGACGGGGAGCCTGGCAGCCCAGGGACGGGGAGCCTGGCAGCCCAGGGACGGGGAGCCTGGCAGCCCAGGGACGGGGAGCCTGGCAGCCCAGGGACGGGGAGCCTGGCAGCCCAGGGACGGGGAGCCTGGCAGCCCAGGGACGGGGAGCCTGGCAGCCCAGGGACGGGGAGCCTGGCAGCCCAGGGACGGGGAGCCTGGCAGCCCAGGGACGGGGAGCCTGGCAGCCCAGGGACGGGGAGCCTGGCAGCCCAGGGACGGGGAGCCTGGCAGCCCAGGGACGGGGAGCCTGGCAGCCCAGGGACGGGGAGCCTGGCAGCCCAGGGACGGGGAGCCTGGCAGCCCAGGGACGGGGAGCCTGGCAGCCCAGGGACGGGGAGCCTGGCAGCCCAGGGACGGGGAGCCTGGCAGCCCAGGGACGGGGAGCCTGGCAGCCCAGGGACGGGGAGCCTGGCAGCCCAGGGACGGGGAGCCTGGCAGCCCAGGGACGGGGAGCCTGGCAGCCCAGGGACGGGGAGCCTGGCAGCCCAGGGACGGGGAGCCTGGCAGCCCAGGGACGGGGAGCCTGGCAGCCCAGGGACGGGGAGCCTGGCAGCCCAGGGACGGGGAGCCTGGCAGCCCAGGGACGGGGAGCCTGGCAGCCCAGGGACGGGGAGCCTGGCAGCCCAGGGACGGGGAGCCTGGCAGCCCAGGGACGGGGAGCCTGGCAGCCCAGGGACGGGGAGCCTGGCAGCCCAGGGACGGGGAGCCTGGCAGCCCAGGGACGGGGAGCCTGGCAGCCCAGGGACGGGGAGCCTGGCAGCCCAGGGACGGGGAGCCTGGCAGCCCAGGGACGGGGAGCCTGGCAGCCCAGGGACGGGGAGCCTGGCAGCCCAGGGACGGGGAGCCTGGCAGCCCAGGGACGGGGAGCCTGGCAGCCCAGGGACGGGGAGCCTGGCAGCCCAGGGACGGGGAGCCTGGCAGCCCAGGGACGGGGAGCCTGGCAGCCCAGGGACGGGGAGCCTGGCAGCCCAGGGACGGGGAGCCTGGCAGCCCAGGGACGGGGAGCCTGGCAGCCCAGGGACGGGGAGCCTGGCAGCCCAGGGACGGGGAGCCTGGCAGCCCAGGGACGGGGAGCCTGGCAGCCCAGGGATGGGGAGCCTGGCAGCCCAGTCTGTGGAGTCGCAGAGTCGGACACGGCTGACTAGCTAAAGAGCAGCAGCAACAGAAGTGGGCGGCACCCGTGACCTGAACCCGGGTGTCAGCCAAGCAGAGCCTGGAGGAAAGGCGTTCGAGTCCTTTGCTAACAGATCATGTCCCCTTGATCTGTGTGTTTTCACCTTGTTTTACGACCTGAGTGTCAGAGCTGGAAGAATGCTTGGACCCTCGGTCCCTCTCACCTCATTGAACAGATGAGGTCATCAGGAGGTAAGCAGATCCCAAACCTGCCCCTCCCCGGCCAGCCCTACCACCCCAAAACACCCCAAAAAAGGGGGTTGGTGGGGTCCGTGAGGCGCAGCCTTTTCCCGTCCAGCAGGGACATTGGGATTTGCCATCAGCTTTGACAGGACAGGCCAGGGGTGAAAGTGAAGGTGAAACCTCAGCCCCGGGAGCGACAAGGGGGAGAAGCAGGAGGGAGAAAGCCAGGGCCGGGGCTGGAGGCGGAGCCAGCTCTCACCTGCTGCCCAGAGGGGCCCAGGGCCGGGCTCTCAGCCGCCCTGAGCGGGACGGGCAGCTTCCACTGCGGCCCAGACCCGGGGGCAGAGGAGCCTGGGCCCAGCAGGAGCAAAGCGAAGGCAGCGGGCTCCCCTGTCGAGGCAGCGGGGCGCTGCGGCAGGGGCAGGAGGGGGGAAGCCGGAGGCTGGGAGGACCCCAGCTCTGGAAGTGGGCGCCTCCAGAGGACTTTCCCTGGTTTGGAGCGCGAAAGAGTTCACCTTCAGCGGGTCCCTACCCGCCCGCCCGGACAGGACACAGGGAGCCGACTCAGAGGGGTGAGAGGCGCTTGTCCTTGCTCCCGCATCTCAGACGACTGTTACCTGCATCTGCACTTGGTATCGGCGTCCGTGGGTGCTAGGCACCACTGCGGGCACAGGGGGTGCCGGCTGAGTGAGCCCACGAAGTCCCCGCCCTGAGAGAGTGCGTATCCCAGTGGAGGCGAGACAGGCAGCAGGCACACCAATGAGAAGCGCATGTCTGTGCTGGGAAGAAACAGGAGGATGGCAGACCCGCCGGGTTCCCTGCTCACTCACCTGTGAAACGGCACGGGTGTCTCCCGACAGGGCTGTGCTGCAGCACAGGTGGGCTGTGCTGGGGTCCACGCCCCGAGCCGAGGCGGGTCCAGGGAGGCGAATTCAGCCCGCTGCTTGCTCTGGCTCATTCTGTTGCGATCAATATACACAAAACTCGCCCCTGTAAACGTCTTTACGCAGCCTCAAGGACATTCACTGTGCTGCACAGCCATCAGCCAACCATCAGCACCATCCATCCCCAGAATTTTTTCATCGTCCCACAGAACCGGAAGCCACTAAATAACTCCTCACGGCCCCTGCGCCCCACCCCTGGCAATCTCTATTTTACTCTCCCTATGGATTTGTTTGGTTTAGGACCTCATGAGAGTGGAGTCAATCATAGAGCTGCCCTTTCACGTCTAACGTTTCCCTCAGCCTCACCTGGAAGAGGAATCGCTGGGTCATACAGGAATTCTGTGTCTGCCTTTTGGGGAAGCTCTCTTTTCCAAAGTAACAGCACCGTTTTCCAGTCCTGCCACCAGCGCTGAGAGCTCCCGTTTCTCTACATCCAGCCTCTGCCCGTTATTTTCCTTTGTTCTCTTTTAGTAATAGCCACTGAAGTGGGTGTGAAGGGCCTTCTGCTCTTCCACATTTTCACAATAAATACTGTCAGATCGTTCCCTGTACACATGCTCGCAGCGTGCCTGCCCTGTGCATCGTTCGTTCATAGCTTCTCCAGGGCTGCGTGCACCAGTCTCTACACTCTGCGCCCTACGGCCAATCTAAGGCTCTGCCAAAGGTAATCTCAAATGCGTAACTGTCTCTACGTCTCCTTCCACTGAAAAAGAGGTAACAGAGGCCTGGCAGCCTGTGTGCCACTGTCAGGCCGAGGGTGCGTAAGAGCCAGCTCCAGCTCTCTCCTCCCCCCTCGCCCCACCACTCCTGCTCACAGTAAACCCAGTGCCTGGGAGGAAGGCAAGGACGAGGGCAGCTCACCCAGGCTTCACACTCGTACTTACGGTGCTCTGTTTCAAAACAACTGGAACCAATGTGAGAGGGAAAGGAACAGGCGAAATACAGAGCCTTGAAACAGACAGACTCTCCAGGTCCCCCAGATCTGATCCTCTGTGGTCCTCAAGCTCAAACAATAAATAACACATGTCCCAGGGCAGAACACACAAGCGTAATTTATATCTCAAAATCCAAGCAAGTTCCAAACAGCAGCCAAGCCTACAGATAGAAATCCCAACTCATTCATAAGCTGACATTCCACGGTCTGAGAAATACAACGAGCAAGAAGGCGCTTTCCTGGGTTCGAGTACACACGGCCAGGCCTTGAACTCCCAGGGAGGAGCGCTTCCAAGGCTCTGTCAAGAGCTAGGCAGTGACTGAGGGGAAAATGTCCGTCACATTCAGCAGGCTTTCATCTCATTTCACAGTCTCAGGGTAACAAAGCTGGGGGATCCTGAGACCCTCTCACCTCATCACACAGATGAGATCACTGAGGCCCAGCTTTCTACGAGGCAAGCAGCCCCAAGCCTCGCAGGCCAGCCTCTCGGCTTCAATACGTCCTCCAATATCTCTTAAGGGCAGCACCCGCCCTTCCTCAAATGGGCAACTTTGAGATCAGTGTTGACAAATCTGTTTTGTTGTTTTCAAACTGACATTTGAGACCCAGCTGATTCTTTTATCAAGAGCAAAGCACTGACATGCCAAGGGGTGGGCTCGAACATGAAACCGTTTCACTGGAAGCACGGAATACATCATTACACCCCGGCGGGCCCCAAGGGAGAAAAGCCAGATGCTGATCATAAAGCAACTGGAAGCTGAAACTCCCACTGCGAGACAGGAGAAAGTTTCTCGGAATAAGGCGAAGCCAGCTCCCTAGAGGCACACACGCACCCCAAAGCTCCAGGACCAGAGAGGCGGACCCAGCACATAGGGAGACCCGCAGCTGTCCTGAGGGGCAGCTGCTCCTCTGCTCCCAAGCGACCCTGCTCAGGGACCCCTCCCAGCTCTCATTCTGGGGTGTCCCAGAGCCTTTCTTCTGCTACAGGTTTCCTTGGTTTGGACAAGAATAAGAGCCAGTTTAACAGAGGACAAAGAAATATTCGCCGAGCACTGCCCCAGGCCAGGCCTGGGCTGGGGCTTCATGTCTTGAAATTAAAAGGTGAGGACCTCCCTCCCCACGGATGGAGGTTGCAGCTGAATCCTGAGACCACACACAGCCGGCAGAAACAGCTCTGTGCCCATTAGA